>JAPXFY010000033.1:1991306-2006306 GCA_030674185.1 Monoplex corrugatus
AGAATTCTCGTTATACTTTACATCAAAATGGACTGGGATGGGATGTGAGTGTGCAGCCGGACATACACATCAATGCAACATAAATATAGAACATCAAACATAACGACAAGTAATAACATGATATTAATAGTGGACGATAGTAATGTAAGTTCACAAAAACACATAACAATAAGGAAGGAAATGCATATAAACTGCTTATTACAGTCTGTCGGACACACATACACACACGTCAAACAAGAGACAGACACACATAAATGTACACACACGCACTCTCTCTCTCTCTCTCTCTCTCTCTCTCTCTCTCTCTCACACACACACACACACACACACACACACACACACATTATATATATATGTGTTTGTGTATACATATATATATATATATATATATATATATATACATACATGTATATACATATGTGTATATATATATATATATATATATATATATATATACATGTATATATACTCATATATATATATATACAACACACAAACACACACGCAAAACACCACACACACACACATACACACACACACACATACACACACGAACACACATACACACACACACACACACATACACACACATACACACACACACACACGTGAAAGCAAACACACACACACACACACACACACACACACACACACACACACACATACACACATACAGCACACATCATAAAACACACGTACACATACACATACACACACATACATTCCGGCAGTCAGAGACATCGTGGATCAGTCCAAAATGACCAGGACAAGAAGAAGCCGCCTTGCTCAGCAGAAGCAAGAAGATACGACAGTGAGAATGGCCGATCAGGAGATCCAAGCGACTAGCGACGAGGGAGATGAGACCGAAAAGGCTGAGACTGTCCATACAAATGGCGCTTCGACCGCGGTTCTCACTGGTACGCAGAGTGGGACAACACACACCACGCCTGTACTCAGCTCTGCGGAACTGGTGAGTACGATTGTCGAACTCAAAAACATCATACTGGATCTGCGCAAGCAAGTAAATTCTCTAGAAAGGACTGTGCTTGCGCAGATCTCGGACCTGTCGACAGCAACCACCACCACCAAGATCACCAGTAACAGTCAGACACAGACAGATCTCCATGAAACAAATCCCACGTACGCAGACGTTCTCAAACAGAAACCAACACGCAGACAGGACGACCAACAGCCCCCAAAATCAGACAAAACAACAAGTAGCAGCAATAGGCCTAAATCAAAGCCAGCGAAAAAAGCGACCGAGAAGAAAGCTAAAGGCGGGAAAGAACAACATGACATCAAAAAAGCTAAAGACGTCACTTCACAGCCGAAACATTCAACGTCACACACTAAGAAGATACCAGAACAATGTAAGAAGAATCACGACCTTCCCTACGTTTTGACTGTCCACGATTCGGTGCTGACAGGTGTCAATTCAAGACGACTGGGACGATCTTACGGTTTTGAAGGAGACTCGTGTGCTGTGAATAACATTCCTGACATAAAAGGCTCTTTAGACAAGGCACTATCTAAATTTGACAATCCTGCTGACTGTATCGTTTTTCATTGTGGTGTTCACGAACTAAATAACAAAGACATCGCAGCAACTACTCAACATCTCGCTTCATGCATAAAACATGCAGCACAAACATACCCAACATCAAAGATAGTTATCAGCAAGATCGCCCCTGTCCGACATGCACATACGGAGGTTCAGCGGAATTTGTTCAACGCTTTCTTGTCCGCTGAGCTTGTTGACATTAAAAACATTTCTTTTGTTTCACATGAAAACCTCCGTACTAACCAGCACTTTCTATACGACAACATACACCCCACTGCCAGAGGAAGCAGCGTGATAGCGGGGAACCTTGGACGACACGTTCGAGATTTGTTTTGGGAGACCCCTAGGAGAACAACACGATCACGTTCTTCACGGCTACACTCCTCCAGATTCCCCCTAGGACGGTTCCACCATTTTGCTAACTGCGAACCGTGGTGGCTGCCATATGATATGTTTTAGTAGATCTACAGTTATCAACGATTCCTGTCACAGGACTTTTTCCACATCATCTCTGACAATTCGTCAGACTATAAGGACCCAGTCAGACTATAATCTCCGTACATTTGACGGCGTGTATACCATTGTTTCATTTATTTGTAATTTGTTTCTGTTCTTAATCACCTCTTATCTCTATTAGAAGGACTTTTCCCCATAGTTTTACTTACAGTTTTGTTCAACCTTTCAATAGTAGCCTAAGTAATTAATGGTTTCTTTCTGGCCATTTTTATCGTACATAGAAAACCAAAGTCTTCGTGATTATCAAACAGATAACCAATAATTTAACATAAGAGACTAGCCAACAATGAAATTGCGCCAACAATCACAAATCAAATTTTTGCAGTGGAATTGTAGATCTATTTCCACCAATTCCGCATACCTGGAACATTTTCTCTCATCAAATCAGTGTGAAGTTTTAATTTTGCAGTCGCTTAATGTTATCCCAACCAAACTTCCCAATTTCCAAAATTATTATTATCCTCCGATATATGACTTGGGAAATCCTGGGAAGAAGGTAGCCACTGCGATATATATACTTAAAGAGTTGCAGTATCACATATTTAATTCCCCAGTTTTTACATCAACTGAAGACTTACACGCTTGTGCGGCCACAGTACAATTCAGTAATTCTTTCATCCTGAACGTTTTGTCAGTTTACCTGCCAGCAGGTCCAAATGACCACAACACAGAATGGCTGCATACGATTCCGGATCTGCAGCACGGTAGATGGCTAATAGGTGGAGACTTTAATTCCCACTCCCCGTTTTGGGAAAAAGATTGTTGTACTGTTACAAGCAATCGTTTAGTAGAAAATATAGTTGACAGTGCGCTTTACCTTTTGAATGATGGGAGTGTCACTAGAATTCCTGATGTTTCCAAACACCGGGCAACAGCCATCGATCTGTCACTAATATCACCAGAATTAGTACCATGCTGTACCTGGGACACTCACAAAGATACTTTGGGAAGTGATCACTTACCTATCATTACAACAATAACTTATGACAACATCAGGATGAAAGACAGCACTCCTGACATCATACCAAAATATAATTACGTGCGCGCTGATTGGTCCTTGTTTCGGACTGCTCTTGCTAATCAAGAATATAAGCATTATGAAAGTGAAAATGTAGACGTTATGTTTTCTAAGTTCCAGGAGTCAGTTCTAGCTGCTGCGGACCTCTCCATCCCGAAACTCAAAACTTATAAGTCCAATAATCGTTTGGGTAATGTTTGGTGGACAGAGGAATGTGAGAAAGCAGTTCAGTATAAAAAAGATAAATTCAAAATCTACATCAAAAGCAGAAAACCCGACGATCACATGGAAATGAAAAAAGCTAACATCCAGTGTAATAAAATCATTGCTGAAGCAAAGAAAGATTATTGGGCATCATACTGCACCAAAGAAATTTCTGATTTTAAGGATTTCCATAAAGTCTGGACAAAAATGAATCAAATGAAAAACGGGGCCAAGTTACCCACGTGTCCAATAATGATTGATACATGTAACAAATTTCCTTCTGACATGGACAAAGCTGAAACTTTTGTAGAACTCTTTGCTGAAAATAGTAAAGTAGACGGGTTGTCTCCTAACAGCAAACACTACAGAGAAACGGCAGCTAACAACCCTATCTTCATAGATCCATTATCTCAGAATGATCGCTGGTTTAATTCTCCGATCACCTTAGAAGAGCTAAAAAACACTATCTTGTCTCTACACAACAAAAAGAGTTCGGTAGGTGTCGATGCAGTTTCAAATGAAATGATTAAGCATCTTCCAGAAAATTATATTATTTTCTTACATAAAATTTTTCAGAAGTGCTGGGTGAGTGGAACTGTACCACAGGTATGGCAAAAGTCTGTTGTTATACCCATATTAAAAGCAGGAAAGCCTAAAAACAATAAAAACAGTTACAGACCTATTGCTTTGACGTCCCATACGAGCAAACTAATGGAAAGATTGATCCTAAACAGACTTATACATTACTGTGATAGAAATAACGTTATTCCGGTAAACCAGGCAGGTTTCAGAAAAAGGAGATCCACAGTTGAGCACCTGGTTAAACTTACAACTCAGATAAAACAACAATTTGCCAGTAGAAAAAGTCTTTTAGCAACATTTTTTGATGTGAAAAAGCTTATGATCAAGTTTGGCATAAACGTTTATTGTACAAGTTGAAATCTATTGGTCTATCTGGCAATATGTATAATTATATTAAGTCCTATCTAGCCAATAGAACAATCCAAGCAAGAGTGGGAACAAGTTATTCTTCTTCACGATCTCTTGACATGGGAATTCCTCAAGGTTCAGTGATAGCACCTATTTTATTTAATATCCTTATATATGATCTTCCTAAAGTACTCTCAAATCGTGCTGTTTTGGTACAGTACGCTGATGATATATGCATTTGGATGAATATTACTTTAAAAAAGACAACTCCCCAGAGAGCGCAGAATTACATCAGGAAGTTGTATCAATCTGATCTAGATAGTCTTGGAAACTACATGTTAGAAAATGGTTTGACGTTGTCAGCAGAAAAAACTAACATGATGCTCTTTAATCCTGGTGGTACTTTAAATAACTTGCCTACTTTCAGGCTGCATGGTGAAGCGATCCATTACAAACAGGTTGTAAAATTTCTGGGAGTCTTTATAACATCGAAATTAAACTGGAATGCCCATTTTGATTATATTTTAACAAAAGCAAGAAAAGCCTTAAATTTTTTAAAGATAATAAGTAGATTACCCTGGGGAATGGATACAAACATACTTCTCCATCTATCAACAGCACTTGTAAGATCTAAATTATCTTATGCACAAGAAGTGTTCTTCAGTGTGTGTGTGTGTATGTATGTATGTATGTTCGTTCGTTCTTTAATTTAACGTCTGTTCACTATGAGTGATATTAGACGGGGGGGGGAGGGGGGAGGGGGGAATGGAGGATAGTAAAAGACATAAATAAATGGGTAAATATAAAAATGGAACAAGATCTTAACACTAACAATTAACATTAACAATGTGAAGGAAAAATTTAACGCTAAAATACTAACTTCATAAACTTAAAGCAATACATTAACAGGACTGTGAACCAATGATTCTGAAATTTGAACTGATAAAGACTGATCAGAAATTACTTCTTTAAAATGAGTTTCAGAATAGTTTTCTTGTGTAAATATTTTTGGTAAAAAAGAACGTAGCATTTTGCAGTAAAATAAACTGTGAAACAGTGTGAATTGTTCTCCGCAAATACACTTGATATTTTTACAATATTTTGTTTTCAACGCGTTTAGCTGAATACGAAAATGAACAGCAACAATCGATCTCGAATGATATATGGAAGAATACTGCAATTTTTTACATACATTTTGTAATGAAAGTTTTATCATTTGTTGTGTCACAAACTTTTCATTGAAATGTTCATGAAATCGAATCCATGAAGCTGATTCTAGCAAGTTGCAAGCTTCTTTTACGGAAGTTTTAATACGTAATTCTATAGTATTATCAGTGTTGTGTGCACCTTGTTTAGCTGCTCTGTCTACTACTTCGTTGCCATGAAGACCAACGTGAGAAGGAACCCAGCATAAACTGATATCTATACCTTTTGTCCTTAAACGATGTATAAGATGATTTGCCTCAGTAATTAAGTCAGGTCTTGTGTCTGTATTAAAAGACTGTAAGGCATATAATACAGATTTTGAATCAACAAAGAGAACTACTTTGAAAAATATAGGTTTAAGGTCTACTAAATAATGCAACGCTTGTGTAATAGCGACTAATTCCGCTGTAAATATAGATATACTTGGCCCAAGGAAAAATGACTTTTGTATTTTAAATTTTGGAACATAATACGCTGCTCCAGCAGATTTATTTTCTAAGACTGACCCATCGGTAAAAATATGGAGGTGGGTACGGTATTTTTCATCGACGTGTTCTCTTGCTGTGTATATCGAAATGTTAATGTTTTCATATTTCTTAGCATCTGTATAATCAATATCAAAAGTGGCTTTAAGCATTTCCCATGTAGGGATAGGCGTTGTGGATGGTGTCTCAGCTATTTCATCCAAACTTATGTTAGACTGTTTGACTAAGTCAGATACGTAAGTTGCAACAGTCATTTGTGATGAAATGTTGCTTGCTCGTTTTGGAAAGTCAACATCAGACCTTAGTTTAATTTCCTTGCTCACAAAATTGTCCGTTTGTGAAGTACTTCTGATTGCAAACTTTGCTGTCGCTAGCTCACGATAGCTGTTCAGAGACAGAATTCCAGCAACTTTGTACGTTTCCAGATTTGAAGCATGGGCTGGTACACCTAGTGCAATTTTAAGACTTTTGCAGTCTAAACTTTGAATCTTCTTTAGTAAATATATATATATATACTCCTAATCATAATTTAAGGGCCACTTCTTCCTTCCTCTCTAATTTTAAGTTGAAATAATTGACAATGTTTAGAATTGATTCTATGTTTTATTTCATCATTTCCACACCTGTTTTGGAAAAAGAAATTAGCACAATGACCCATTAGTGAACAGCACATGCATTTAAAGGAACATCCCCCCTTTTCAAAAAACAGAAAGTGTCAGATTTGGCCAATCTGTTTTCAATATCGCGTGTGTCCGCCCCGAGCCTGGATGCATGCTTCACAGCGCCGATGCATCGACCCCACAAGGGTACGGAGTGTGTCCTGAGGGATGGCCGCCCACTCGATCTGCAGGATGTCGACCAGCCTGGCCAGGGTGCCCGTTGGGGGGGGTGGTTGTCCCTGATGCGCCTCCCGAGCACATCCCAGAGGTGTTCAATTGGGTTCAGGTCAGGTGAGCACGCTGGCCAGGCCATACGGACGACTTCATGCTGCTCCAGGAAGTCGGTCACAAGGCGTGCTCGATGCGCAGGTGCATTGTCGTCCTGGAAGATGGCGCCTTGACCAAGGTCCACAAGCGCAGGCAGTGCCACGGCCGCCAGAACCTCGTCCCGGTACCGGACCCCGTTCAGGATGCCGTCAATGGGGAGCAGGGGGGTCCGGGTACCACGGCTCATGCCACCCCACACCATCACCGACCCGCCGCCGTACCGGTTATGCTCTTGGACAGTGGCGTCAGCGAACCTCTCCCCTTGACGTCGCCACACCCGAGCCCGGCCATCGTTAAAGGTCAGGGTGAACCTGGACTCATCCGAAAACAAGACCCGGGCCCACTGTTGCCTTGTCCAGGTCACGTGCTCCCTGGCCCAGGTCATGCGGCGCACTCTGTTGACCGGTGACAGCACGGGTCGGACGGCCGGTCTCCGTGACCTCAAGTTTGCCTCATGTAGCCGTCTTCTCACCGTGCTGCAGCTGATGTTAGCACCTGTTGTGTCCCTCAGCTGACCCCTCAAGGTCACCGCAGTGGATGCCCTTTCCCTCAGGACGGAGAGGGCAAGGTAGCGGTCTTGCTGTCTTGTCGTTACTCTGGGTCGACCCGTGTGACGCCTTTCCTGGACTGCTCCAGTCTCATTGAAGCGCTCCAGCAGTCTCTGGATTGTGGAATGCGACACTTCAAGTCGTCTAGCAACTTCCCGCTGCGCCAGGCCTTCATCAAGCAGAGCGAGGGCTCTCCCCCGCTGCTCATCCGTCATCCGTCGTCTTGCAAGCATGGTTAAAACGAACCAAGAACGGGTCCTTTTTATCCTCGTCTGCGGGCAACTTTGGCTGGAGTAGTGTTCAAAAAGGGCTTGCCTTGCACGTGCAAAGCGAATTTTGTCGCTACCTTGCCTGCGTCGTCAGAGAGACCCTGCTGAAGATTCGACAATTTCGTGTGGAAATTGTCTTCCTTGGGCCGCCCATTGCAAATCGGCAAATCCCCAAACACGTGCCAAAAGGAAACTGCAATGTTGTCTGAGCTCTTATCCATTCAGTTACGGCAACGAATTGGAGAAAAGAGTAAGAGAAAATAGGTTATTTCTCCTTTCAAAAATTGACTCAAAAACGTTCCTGGCCCTTCAATAATGACGTGTAGTATATATATATATAGATATATGTGTATGTATGTATGTATGTATGTATGTATGTATGTATGTATGTATGTATTAATAATAATAATAATAATTACAATATCTATATAGCGCAAAATCTTGATAAAATCAAATCTAAGCGTTGAAACAGACACACACGCACGCACGCACACGCACACACACACACGCGCACACACACACACACACACACACACACACACACACACACACACACACACACACACACACACGCATGGCTATAAATGGGGAGAAAGAATAAAAGCAATGGAAAATTATAGAGGGCATATTATTATTATACACATGGAAAAAAGTTAAGCAAGCCCAACATTTTTGCGCTAAGGAAGCGATATAATACTGACAAAAAGAAAGCAACGCTCAAGTTCACAAAATGGTCTTTATTACATGAAAGTATGACACTTGCATAAGACATAAACAAAAGAAATATGGTTCTGTGTTTGACAATTCACGTCAATAACATTGAAGACGGATGTGCATAATTTTTGGTTAAAAAAACGTGTCATGTTGAGTTTGGAAATAACGATTTCATACAGTTGGTCCAGAAATTAATAGTGGTATGAAACCAACATTTTACGTGTCCAGGTAGCATAACAGCAAACAAAAGTCAATACCGGGTGTATCCTCCCTGTGCATTGATGACTGCCTGAGCCCTACGTCTCATCCCTCCGGTGAGGCGTCGGATCTGCTGAATGGTGAGCTGCTGCCACTCCCGATGCAATGCTGCTTCCAGTTCATGGAGATTTTGCAAAGGAGGGTCCAGTGACTGTATTCGACGGCCAAGCAAGTCCCATACATGTTCCAGCGGATTGAGGTCCGCACTCATGGCAGGCCATGGTAATGTTGTCACCGCCTCTTGCTGGAGGTATGCTGCGACTGCTCTGGAACGATGAGGCCTGGCGTTGTCGTCCATGAACACAGGTCTGGTGGCTAATGGGTGGTCGTCAAAATGAGGCACAACAGCTGGCTGCAGGACCTCCCGGATGTAGCGATCTCCTGTCAAGTTGCCACGAATGGTCACCAGGTCCAGTTTGCAGTCGTGGGAGATGCACCCCCAGACCATGATGGAGCCTCCGCCGTGAGGAACAGTTGGTGTGATGTTCCTTGCAGCATAAGCTGTGTTGGGCTGCCTCCATACTCTCGCTCTCCCATCGGTAACATGGAGTAAGAAGCGGCTTTCATCTGACCAATGGATCTTCCGCCAGTTCCTCAGGTTCCAGTGCTGTCGGGCAAGACACCAGGCCAAACGTAATCGCTGATGACGGTCTGTGAGGAGTGGACGCTTGATGACCCTTCTTGCCCTCAGTCCTATAGCTCTCAAGCGATTTCTAACAGTTTTTGTGGACAGATGTCGATTTGGTAGCCACTGCCGTTTCAGATGGGATGAAGATGCGAATCGCTGTTGCCGTACCAGACGGTACAGCGCCCTGTCTTCACGCTGGGTAGTAACACGTGGTTTGCCTGCTCGTGGCCGGTCCTTCACAGTGTTCGTTTCAGCATGTTTTCGTATCAATCGGCTGATTACTGACGTTTGGTATCCCAGTTGACGTCCTATAGCTGTGCAGGTCATACCAGTAGAATGCATGCCAATAATTTGCCACCGTTGTTCTTCTGACATTCTCCTTCGTTCCATCTTGTAGGACAGTGACTATGCAGTGGGGAAACTGCCTCAAACACGCACGTATCTGTGGCGTGAGCAAACTTCATTTTGGCGAGTGCGTGGATGGCGTGGTGCTCGTGCACGCCACATGGAGCCAGTGCCTCACTGTCACACTGGGCTGTTTTCATCATCGCTATGGAATACCAGTCTTGTCCAAAATGACATTTTGTGCCATGTTAATACTTACAGTAACCTGCGACAGTAGATCAAATTTAGGGTTGCTTAACTTTTTTCCATGTGTATATATGGGTGTATGTGTGTGATGAGTGAGCGAGTGAGCGAGTGAGTGAGTGTGTGTGTGTGTGTTCGTGTGTGTGTGTGTGTGAGAGAGAGAGAGAGAGAGCGAGAGACAGACACAGAGACACAGAGTGTATGCTTGTATAATGTAAGATATACACTACGCACAAAAAGTTAAGGATCACTTGCACAAAAATTCATAACTTTCAAAATTAGAAAGCCAATGCGTTGAAGTTTGGCAAACATTTAATTCCATGCTTTAGTGATAACGATACACAATTGCCTTCAATTTCGAGCAATCGTTTGGTGTGTACATTTGATCAAAGTGGGTACGTATCGAATTTTGATTTCCCAAAGTCATTGAAATCACAAGACAGGGCATTCTGATGCTCCCAAAAGTTCAGTAATGCGTGTAACCGCTATGGCTGTTCTGGCACTCGACGCAGCGAGTCCTCATCGAGTTGACCAGGTTGGTGAAGATCCTCTGTGGAAGCGCCTGCCACTCAGCCTGCAGCATCTGGTAGAGGTGTTTGGCATCCCTGGGAGGGGGGTGGTTGCTCCTCACTTTGCAATCCAGCTCATCCCAGAGGTTCTCAATCGGGTTGAGATCGGGACTGCATGCTGGTCACTCCATTCTGTTGACTCCAGACTGCTGCAGGAAGTCGTTGACCACCCTTGCCCTGTGGGGGCGAGCGTTGTCATCCTGGTAGACAGCCGTCGGTCCCATCTGCTGCAGTGTAGGCACAGCCAGAGGTCGAAGGATCTCATCCCTGTATCGGAGGCCAGTCAGGTTACCCTGTACATGATACAAGGGTGTTCTGTGGTGAAGGCTGAAGGCCCCCCAGACCATTACAGAACCTCCACCAAAGGCCACCTTTTCTTGGACAGTGGTGTCAATAAAGCGTTGCCCTGGGCGCCTCCAGACCCTCAGTCGGCCGTTGTTGTGGTTCATGGTGAAGCGTGATTCATCACTGAACAGGACCTGGGACCATTGCTGACGTGTCCACCTCACGTGACGTCTGCAGAAGGCGCGGTGTGCTGCCCTATGGGCTGGAGTTAAGCGTGGCCGTACAGCTGGGTGACGAGAACGGAGGTTAAACCCATGAAGGCGGTTCCGTATGGTCTGCTGGCTGATGTTGATGTTAGTAGCCACCCTCAGCTGCCTTCGAATGATGCTGGAAGAGGCTGTTCTTGTCTGCAGGGCTTGTCGTTCAATGAGACGATCTTCACGTGGGTTTGTCTTCTTCGGTCGACCAGATCTGCATCTTTCATGGACCCTCCCAGTGGTTGTGAAGCGTTGAATCAGTCTGACAATGACCGAGATGGACACCTGAAGTCGCCTGGCCACTTCTCGCTTGGGAACACCATCTTGGAACCATGCAACAGCTCGTCCCCTCTCAAACTCGCTCAATTTTCGTCGTGGAGGCATTGTCAGATCAGGCCTACTACTGGTGGAATGTCTTCTTATAAAGCCAAGCAAGAGACAGCATCTCACACATAAACAGCAGTGCTTGCACGTGCATAATGGTTTTTCCATCTGGCTTGTGCAATGTGTTCAGGCAGAACGGTCCAAAACAAGGTCCTTTTTCGCAAGTTTCCGCTTTTCCGTTTGCGGCCAAGCTCAGTAGTAGAGAATCCCGTGCAATTTTCGCACTAACACAACATCGCCCACTTACAGCTGAACAAGAATTCATAACAATTTGGCTGGACTGAGAAATAAATAACAGTAGCGAACTGAGTTTATTACGCACCTGTTTTCTCATAGTGATCCTTAACTTTTTGTGCGTAGCTTATACAAATATCACGAACACAGAAACAAAGGAAAAGAAGACAGTAAAGGAAGCAACGACAAAAAACAAAAAAAGAGAGAAAGAAAAACCAAGGATGTGGGCTGAGGTGAGTATGTCAACAGTGAGTATGTCAACAGTGAGGTGAGTATGTCAACAGTGAGTATGTCAACAGTGAGGTGAGTATGTCAACAGTGAGTATGTCAACAGTGAGGTGAGTATGTCAACAGTGAGGTGAGTATGTCAACAGTGAGGTGAGTATGTCAACAGCGAGGTGAGTATGTCAACAGTGAGGTGAGTATGTCAACAGTGAGTATGTCAACAGTGAGGTGAGTATGTCAACAATGAGGTGAGTATGTCAACAGTGAGGTGAGTATGTCAACAGCGAGGTGAGTATGTCAACAGTGAGTATGTCAACAGTGAGTATGTCAACAGTGAGGTGAGTATGTCAACAGTGAGTATGTCAACAGTGAGGTGAGTATGTCAACAGTGAGTATGTCAACAGTGAGGTGAGTATGTCAACAGTGAGGTGAGTATGTCAACAGTGAGGTGAGTATGTCAACAGTGAGGTGATTATGTCAACAGTGAATATGTCAACAGTGAGGTATGTCAACAGTGAGTATGTCAACGGTGAGTATGTCAACAGCGAGTATGTCAACAGTGAGTATGTCAACAGTGAGGTGAGTATGTCAACAGTGAGGTGAGTATGTCAACAGTGAGGTGAGTATGTCAACAGTGAGGTGAGTATGTCAACAGTGAGTATGTCAACAGTGAGGTGAGTATGTCAACAGTGAGTATGTCAACAGTGAGTATGTCAACAGTGAGTATGTCAACAGTGAGTATGTCAACAGTGAGTATGTCAACAGTGAGGTGATTATGTCAACAGTGAGTATGTCAACAGTGAGTATGTCAACAGTGAGATGAGTATGTCAACAGTGAGTATGTCAACAGTGAGGTGAGTATGTCAACAGTGAGGTAGTATATCAACATTGAGGTGAGTGTGTCAACAGTGAGGTGATTATGTCAACAGTGAGTATGTCAACAGTGAGTATGTCAACAGTGAGGTGAGTATGTCAACAATGAGTATGTCAACAGTGAGTATGTCAACAGCGAGGTGAGTATGTCAACAGCGAGGTGAGTATGTCAACAGCGAGGTGAGTATGTCAACAGCGAGGTGAGTATGTCAACAGCGAGGTGAGTATGTCAACAGTGAGGTGAATATGTCAACAGTGAGGTGAGTATGTCAACAGTGAGGTGAATATGTCAACAGTGAGTATGTCAACAGTGAGGTGAGTATGTCAACAGTGAGTATGTCAACAGTGAGGTGATTATGTCAACAGTGAGGTGAGGATGTCAACAGTGAGGTGAGTATGTCAACAGTGAGGTGAGTATGTCAACAGTGAGTATGTCAACAGTGAGGTGAGTATGTCAACAGTGAGGATGTCAACAGTGAGGTGAGTATGTCAACAGTGAGGTGAGTATGTCAACAGTGAGGTGAGTATGTCAACAGTGAGTATGTCAACAGTGAGTATGTCAACAGTGAGGTGAATATGTCAACAGTGAGGTGAGTATGTCAACAGTGAGTATGTCAACAGTGAGTATGTCAACAGTGAGGTGAGTATGTCAACAGTGAGGTGAGTATATCAACAGTGAGGTGAGTATGTCAACAGTGAGTATGTCAACAGTGAGGTGAGTATGTCAACAGTGAGTGTGTCAACAGTGAGGTGAATATGTCAACAGTGAGGTGAGTATGTCAACAGTGAGTATGTCAACAGTGAGTATGTCAACAGTAGGTGAGTATGTCAACAGTGATGTGAGTATGTCAACAGTGAGTATGTCAACAGTGAGGTGAGTATGTCAACAGTGAGTATGTCAATAGTGAGGTGAGTATGTCAACAGTATGTCAACAGTGAGGTGAGTATATCAACAGTGAGGTGAGTATGTCAACAGTGAGTATGTCAACAGTGAGTATGTCAACAGTGAGGTGAGTATGTCAGCAGTGAGTATGTCAACAGTGAGTATGTTAGCAGTGAGTATGTCAACAGTGAGGTGAGTATGTCAACACTAAAGCCTTGCTGATAATAGGTGATCCACAACACATCAAACATATCATAAATGGACAAATACTATCAAAGTACGTCAGTAGGAAGAGAAGAGAGAGAGAAAGAGACACAGAGAGAGAGAGAGAGAAAGGGACAAAGAGAGAGAGAAAGAGAGAGAGAGAGAAAGAGAGAGATAGAGAAGGAGAGAGAGAAAAAGAGAAAGAGAGAGAGAAAGGAAGAGAGAGAAAGAGAGAGAGAAAGAAAGAGAGAGAGAGAAGGAGAGAGAGAAAGAGAGAAAGAGAGAGAGAGAGAAAGAGAGAGAGAGAGAGAAGAGAGAGAGAGAGAGAAAGAGAGAAAGAGAGAGAGAGAAAGAGAGATAGAAAGAGAGAGAGAGTGAGGAAGAGAGAGACAGAGAAAAAGGGAGAAAGAGAGAGAGAAAGACAGAGACAGACAGAGAAAGAGAGAGAGAGAGAAAAGAGAGAGAGACAGAGAAAGAGAGAGACAGACAGACACAGAGTTATTACTTTAATGTGGAAAAAGAATAAGTGAAAAGAGGAATAAAAAATAGATCCGTGTATTGTAATGACTCTGACAACAGAGACAAAAGGCAGCAGACAGAGAATGACAAAGACAGACAGAAAAGAAACAAAGAAACAGAGAGAGAGAGAGAGAGAGAGAGTGAGACAGATACAGAGACAGACAGAAAAGAAACAAAGAAACAGAGAGAGGGAGAGAGAGAGAGAGAGTGAGACAGATACAGAGACAGAGACAGACAGAGATATAGAGACAGAGACAGAGACAGACAGAACAAAAACAAACAAAAAAATGAGACAGACAGACAGGCAGGCAGGCAGGCAGGTAGACAGGCAGGCAGACACAAAGACAGATGGACAGATAGACAGACAGAAAGACAGACAGACAGAAAAGAAACAGGGAGAGAGGGAGAGAGACAGACAGAGAGAGACAGACAGACACACACACACACACACACACACACACACACACACACACCACACACACCAGAGAAAAAAAAAGAATTCATTCGTAGAGATCTGAAACAAGTGCTAAAAATGCATACTATTTTATTTCATTTTTATATGAGCGAACAATGGGAAGAAAAAGACAAGCCCACTGCACAGCACTGAGCGATATCTGTTTACCAATAAAGAGCTCACGTGACTGGCGGGTAGACAG
>JAPXFY010000033.1:2018806-2038806 GCA_030674185.1 Monoplex corrugatus
CCAGGTGGTCAACAAAGACCTGAAACTGGTGGATAGACGCTGGAGTAATGACCTGAGACTCTCTGTGTGCGTTACACCATGCGGGAGCGATAATATCCACACACACACACACACACACACACACACACACACACCACACACACACACACACACACACACAAAGCAAACAAACAAACAAACACACACACACACAAACACACACACACAAACACACACAAACACACACAAACACACACACACACACACACAAACACACACAAACACACACACAACACACACAAACACACCATAAACACAAAAACACACACAAAAACACACACAAACACACACACAAACACACACACACAAACACACACACACACACACAAACACACACACACAAACACAAACACACACACAAACACACACACAAACACAAACACACATACAAAAAAAAAACACACACACACAAAAACACACACACACACACAAAAACACACACACACACATTTTTCTTGTTCTGTGGTAGACTTCTTGTTCCAGTTCTGATTTCATTGTTACTGATCATTTTTCTTGTCCTTGTGGTAGACTTCTTGTTCCAGTTCTGATTTCATGGTTACTGATCATTTTCCAAGCCAAAACAGCATTCAAGAAGATGACAAGCATTCTTACCAACAAATGTCTATCAATTAACATCAGAAAGAGAGTCCTTGAATGTTATATAGAACCAATACTGTTGAACGGATGCGAGGCGTAGACAGTCAGCATGCAAAGCCAGAACAAGATCGAGGCAGCCGAGATGTGGTTTCTAAGAAGAATGTCGAGAGTTCCATGGACAGCAAAGAAAACAATTTTTCTTGTCCTGTGGCAGTTTTCTTGTTCCAGTTCTGATTTCATGGTTACTGATCATTTTTCTGGTCCTTGTGGTAGTTCTGTTTCAGTTCTGATTTCATGGTTACTGATCATTTTTCTGGTCCTTGTGGTAGTTCTGTTTCAGTTCTGACTTCATGGTTCTGAAAATTTTTCTTGTTCTTTATTTTCTTGCTGGTGTGTGTGAGTGTTTATTGTTGCTATTGTTGTCTGTTTCTTTGCTTTAGCTGGTTCATCTTTGTTGTTGTTATTGTTTTCTTGTTCTTATATTTTCCGTTTTGTTTTGTCGCTGCTCTAATCCTTGGTTTTACCATTTTGCTGTTAATTTTCATCCATCTTTTCTTTGTCTTATGTTTTCTGTGTATCTTGTTCTCCATACTCATATTCTTGTTATTCCTGGTGTGTTTTTGTTTCCGAGGAGTTGTCTTTTTTTGTTTGTTTGTTTCTTTTTTACTTTGCTTTCGCTTCCTTTTTTTTTTTTTTTTGTCTATTTTTTTAAAATTTTCTTTCTGTTTTGGTTGCTTCCTTCTTTATGCGTTTGGTGGTGGTGGTGGTGGTTCATCTTTAATTGCTTTTTGTTTGTCGATTTGTTTGATAATAACGTTTCAGTTCTTGTTTGTTTCTACGCTGGATTTTTGTGCTTTCCTTCTTTTTCTTTTTTCTCTTTTTATTTCGTTTTCTTGATTGTAATTAGATTCTTCCATTATTATTACTCTATTCTTCTTTTGTTTGTTTTTGCGATTGTCCTTTCTTCGTTTCTCTTTGTAGTTGTGTTTTCTGTAATTGTTTCTTTCTCTTATGTATTGTTCGTTTCTTTTCTTTTGTCTTTCTGTGTCTATTTCTTTCTGTTAATTATCTCTTTCTGTGATTGCTTCTTTTTCTCGTTGACTGTTTCTTTCTTTGTATGGTTGTTTCTTTGTTAGTTTCTTTCTGTGATTGTTTTTTCCTGGATATTTTCTTTCTTTGCTCGTTTCCTTCTGTCATTGACCTTTCCTTTGACCGTTCCTTTTTGGCTGTTTCTTTATTTCTGTCCGTAATTGCTTGTTTCTTTGTCTTATTTTCCTCTGCTTGCTAGTTTCTGTGATTTTTTTCAGTCTTTGTTTTGTTTCTGTATCCTTTGTTTCTTTGATCATTTCTCTATGTGGTTGTAGTTTTTTTCAGTGACAGTTTCTGTTTTTGATTATTTTTGTAGCGTTTCTTTCTTTGTAAGAAAGGCAGGGAAGATTTTAGTCCCGTTTTTAGTTCCGTTTTTATTATCCATTGTTTGGTGTTTGTGATCTGTTTGTGACCGTGCGTTCGCGCTTGACAAAGGCTGGTTGGCCGAAAATTTGCTCTTGTTTTGTTTTGTTTTGTTGGATACGCGCTTACATTGGTTTTCTTGTTCTTCTGGTTTGTTTCTTTGTTTCTTTCTGTGGTTGTTCCTTACATTGTATCTGTCTATGTTTCTCTTTTTATTGGACAGTTTCTTTCTGTGGTTGTTTCTTTGTTTCTGTATATGTTTCTCTGTTTTTTTGACAGTTTCTTTCTGTGGTTGTTTCTTTGTTTCTGTATATGTTTCTCTAGGTTTTTTGACAGTTTCTTTCTGTGGTTGTTTCTTTGTTTCTGTATATGTTTCTCTGTTTTTTTGACAGTTTCTTTCTGTGGTTGTTTGTTTCTGTATATGTTTCTCTGGGTTTTTTGACAGTTTCTTTCTGTGGTTGTTTCTTTGTTTCTGTATATGTTTCTCTGGTTTTTTTGACAGTTTCTTTCTGTGGTTGTTTCTTTGTTTCTGTATATGTTTCTCTAGGTTTTTTGACAGTTTCTTTCTGTGGTTGTTTCTTTGTTTCTGTATATGTTTCTCTGGTTTTTTTGACAGTTTCTTTCTGTGGTTGTTTGTTTCTGTATATGTTTCTCTTTTTTTTGACAGTTTCTTTCTGTGGTTGTTTGTTTGTTTGTTTCTGTATATGTTTCTCTGTTTTTTTGACAGTTTCTTTCTGTGGTTGTTTCTTTGTTTGTTTCTGTATATGTTTCTCTGTTTTTTTGACAGTTTCTTTCTGTGGTTGTTTCTTTGTTTCTGTATATGTTTCTCTGTTTTTTTGACAGTTTCTTTCTGTGGTTGTTTCTTTGTTTCTGTATGTTTCTCTGTTTTTTGACAGTTTCTTTCTGTGGTTCTTTGTTTGTTTCTGTATGTTTCTCTGTTTTTTTGACAGTTTCTTTCTGTGGTTGTTTCTTTCTTTCTGTATGTTTCTGTTTTTTTGACAGTTTCTTTCTGTGGTTGTTTTCTTTGTTTCTTTATATGTTTCTCTGTTTTTTGACAGTTTCTTTCTGTGGTTGTTTGTTTCTGTATGTGTTTCTCTGTTTTTTTGACAGTTTCTTTCTGTGGTTGTTTCTTTGTTTCTGTATATGTTTCTCTGGGTTTTTTGACAGTTTCTTTCTGTGGTTGTTTCTTTGTTTCTGTATATGTTTCTCTGGTTTTTTTGACAGTTTCTTTCTGTGGTTGTTTCTTTGTTTCTGTATATGTTTCTCTGTTTTTTTGACAGTTTCTTTCTGTGGTTGTTTCTTTGTTTCTGTATATGTTTCTCTAGGTTTTTTGACAGTTTCTTTCTGTGGTTGTTTCTTTGTTTCTGTATATGTTTCTCTGTTTTTTTGACAGTTTCTTTCTGTGGTTGTTTCTTTGTTTCTGTATATGTTTCTCTGGGTTTTTTGACAGTTTCTTTCTGTGGTTGTTTGTTTCTGTATATGTTTCTCTGGGTTTTTTGACAGTTTCTTTCTGTGGTTGTTTCTTTGTTTCTGTATATGTTTCTCTGGTTTTTTTGACAGTTTCTTTCTGTGGTTGTTTGTTTGTTTCTGTATATGTTTCTCTGTTTTTTTGACAGTTTCTTTCTGTGGTTGTTTCTTTGTTTCTGTATATGTTTCTCTGGGTTTTTTGACAGTTTCTTTCTGTGGTTGTTTCTTTGTTTCTGTATATGTTTCTCTGGTTTTTTTGACAGTTTCTTTCTGTGGTTGTTTCTTTGTTTCTGTATATGTTTCTCTGGTTTTTTTGACAGTTTCTTTCTGTGGTTGTTTGTTTCTTTGTTTCTGTATATGTTTCTCTGGGTTTTTTGACAGTTTCTTTCTGTGGTTGTTTCTTTGTTTCTGTATATGTTTCTCTGGGTTTTTTGACAGTTTCTTCCTGTGGTTGTTTCTTTGTTTCTGTCTGCGATTGTTTCCTGTTTTGAATGTGTCCGTGTGTTACTGTTGTTGTTGTTTTCTCTTTGATTGAATCTTTCTGTAATTATTATTTTCTCTCTGTGATTGTTTCTTTCTGCGATTGTTTCTGTGAGCGTTTCTTTCCGTGACTGATTTTTTCTTTGTTTCTCTTTGTGATTGTTTCGTTCTCTTATTGTATTTTTCTGTTATATTTTCGTTGATTTTGTTTTTGTTGTTGTTGTGGTTGTTGTTGCTCTCTTTGTTTTGTTATTTCTGCGATTGTTTGTTCGTTTCTTTCTTAAGTTTTCACGGTTTAAACTTTCTTTTTTTTTTGTTTGATTGTATCCATCTTCGTTTCTTGTTTTGATTGGTAGTTTCTTTCTGTCCGTTTTTTATATTTTTGTGTGTTTCTTTATTCATTGTTTTTTTCTGTGATTGTTTCTAGCTGTGAATCTTTTTTCCCCCGTTTTGGTTGCTTTTTTTTTTCACTTTGAATTATATTCCTTTGTTTCTTCCTTCATTTTTTTTTCTTTGCGTCTTTATTTTTCAATGTATGTTTCTTTATTTGCTTCTGTAATAGTTTATTTGTTTCTCGTTTTGATTCTTTCTTGGATTATTTTTTCGTGTCTTTTTTCTGGCGAGATGGCTGCCGTGTGGCATCAGAAGCTGGGCAGCGGTTGTCTGGCCAGTGGTGACAGGTTTGTCATCTCCCCACCTTTGCCATTCGGCATGTGACAGGTAACCGATGACTGGGCCCGACTGGATCGTGCAGCGCATGGACAGCCCCCCTTTGCTTGGCGAGATGGCTAACGTGAGGCGCCGAGAGCTCTGGGAGGTGACTGTTTGGGCGGAGGTGAGGCTTTGTTGTTCTGGGTCCAATCTATTTCTCGTGTGTTTCTTGTTAACGTTTCTCTGTGTATTTGCTTCTGTCTTAAATCGTTTGCTTCTCGTTTGGATTTTATTCTTTTCTTAATCTTTTCTTTCTTCTTATTTTGTTTGTCTTTCATTGTTTCTTTCTGTCTTTCTTTGCTTTCTAGAAGATAACATATTTTTTAATAATTGCTTCTTTGATTGTATGTTCTTTTTTATGTGATTTTTTGGGGTGTTTTTTTTCCCCTTGACTTTTACTTGTTCAGTTATTTGTCTTTTTTCTGTATTTGTTTATTTATTTATTTCTGTGATTGTATGTCTGTCTTTGTTTGCTGCTTTCTTTGTTTCTTTCTTCATTTCTTATTCTGATTGTGTATTTCTTTGTTTTTATGCCCCTTTCTTTGTTTCATTCTTTGTTTCTTTCTATCATTGTACATTTGCTTTTGCTTTTTCTCTTTTGGTCATTTTTTCCTTGTTTATTTCTTTGTTTCTATTTTCGACTGAATGTTTATGTCTTTGCTTTCTTTCATTGCATGTTTCTTCATTTTTCTTTGTTTCTTTTTGTGACGTTTCTTTGTTGTTTATTTCATGATTTGATTCTTTTGTTTATTGTATTTCTTTGATTTTTTCTTTGATTGCGTTTCTTTGTGTTTCTTTGTCGTTGTTGTCGTTTTTATTGTATATGTCTTTTTTGTTTGTCTTTTTAGTTGATCATATTAAGGGGAGAATGCCTGGCAGCTGTGTGAGACGGTGGCTGAGTGGCTGCCAAACAGAGAGATGAAAGCCCATAGTAAGGCAAGACAGGGCTCTTCCATTCTCCCTTGGTTCCGTGGCTGAGCTGGACCTGGGTGGTACACTTATCATGTCCCCACCTTGCCATTCGGTTTGTCAACATGGTAATTTATGACTGGGTCCGAATGGCTCATGCAGCGCATGGGCAGCTTCCCCTTTGTTTTGTGAAGTGACTACTGCGTGGCGTCGGGAGATCGGGGAGTGTTTGTACGGAAAGTGGTGAGGCATTAGTACTCCGGATCTTATGAACATCCCTCAGGTGTTTTTTGTTAACCCTTTTCTTGCTGTTGTCTTTTGTTTTGTTTTTTCTTGATCGTTTGTTAATTTGATTTTTCTCTTTTCTTTCATTGAATTTTTATTTTATTTTCTATCTGATTGTATTTCTACCTGTGATTGTTTTTTCTTTCCCTTCGATTGCATATTTCTCTCTGTCTCTGTCGTTGATTGTGTTTTTCTTTGGTTCATTGGTGGTTACATTTGATTGTTTCCCTTGTGTTTCTTTCTTTGTTTTATCGTATCTTTCCGTGATTGTTTCTCTATTGTACGTTTCTTGTTTTGTTTATTGTATGATTCTTGCTTTGATTGATTTTTGTTTTTCTTTGTTTCACTCTTTGTTTACTTTTCTGATTATTCTTTAATTTGTTTTCTGATTCTTTGCTTATTTGTTTCATTTGATGGAATCTTCCACTCTGATTAATTTGTTTCTTTCCGATTTTGTTGTTGTTGTTTGTTGCTCGTTACTGTTCTTTGTTTCTTTGAATGTTTCTTGATTTCTTTGTTTTTATTTTTTGTTTATTTGTATTTGTCCTTCGAGTGTATCTTTGACATTAAATGTCTTCCTGTTTTATTTATTTTGTTTGTTCTTTTACTTTTCTTTCTTTGTTTTTTTGTTTTTTTGCTTCTTTCTTTGCATTTTTGGTTTCTTCTTTTTTGTGATTGTTTTGTTCCTAGTTTGCTTCTTTGTCTTGCTTTTCTTTCTTTGTTTCTTTGTTTCCTTTTTTCTTTTCATTTTTGGTTTCTTCTTTTTTGTGATTGTTTTGTTCCTAGTTTGCTTCTTTGTCTTGCTTTTCTTTCTTTGTTTCTTTGTTTCCTTTTTTCTTTGCATTTTTGGTTTCTTCTTTTTTGTGATTTTGTTCCTAGTTTGCTTCTTTGTCTTGCTTTTCTTTCTTTGTTTCTTTGTTTCCTTTTTTCTTTGCATTTTTGGTTTCTTCTTTTTTGTGATTGTTTTGTTCCTAGTTTGCTTCTTTGTCTTGCTTTTCTTTCTTTGTTTCTTTGTTTCCTTTTTTCTTTGCATTTTTGGTTTCTTCTTTTTTGTGATTTTGTTCCTAGTTTGCTTTTTTCTTTGTTTTTGTTTCTTTTTTCCCTTATATCTGTTGTTCCAATTTTGTTTCTGCCTTTTGCT
Source organism: Monoplex corrugatus (assembly GCA_030674185.1). Classification (NCBI taxonomy): domain Eukaryota; kingdom Metazoa; phylum Mollusca; class Gastropoda; order Littorinimorpha; family Ranellidae; genus Monoplex; species Monoplex corrugatus. The sequence goes on from JAPXFY010000033.1 coordinate 2,025,888, forward strand.
TTCTTCTTCGTATGCTTCTGTTTTGTTTCGATCTCTTTTGCTTTGCTTGTTCCTCTGTTTCTTTCTTCCTGTTTTATGTTTAATCCGTTTTTTGCTTCTTTAGTTGGTTTGCTTCTTTGTTATCTTGTTTTTTTGTGTGCAGTTTTCTGTTTTTGGTTCTTTGTTTTGGGGTTTCTGTTTTGTTTCTTCTTTTGTTTGTTTTTTTTCTTCTTCACTTCTTGACATGTATTCTTGCTGTTGTCGATTTTTGCTTTTATAGTCTTTATGTCTTTTTCAGTTGGGTTTTTTTCTGGTCCTTGTTGACCTAAGTGTTGCTTTTGTTTTTGCTTTTTTGCCTGACTTGTTGAGTTCTGTTTGATTTTTTGTGTTTGTTCTTAATTTTTGTAGTCGTGCTATTATTTTCTTTTTTTTGTTTGTTATTTTTGTAGTCGTGCTATTATTTTCATTTTTTTTTTCTTCTTAATTTTTGTAGTCGTGCTATTATTTTCTTTTTTTTTTTTTGTTATTAATTTTTGTAGTCGTGCTATTATTTTCTTTTTTTTTTTTTTGTTCTCAATTTTTGTAGTCGTGCTATTATTTTCTTTTTTTTTTTTGTTCTTAATTTTTGTAGTGCTATTATTTTCTTTTTTTTTTTTGTTATTAATTTTTGTAGTCGTGCTATTATTTTCTTTCTTTTTTTTTCTTAATTTTTGTAGTCGTGCTATTATTTTCTTTTTTTTTTTTTTGTTCTTAATTTTTGTAGTCGTGCTATTATTTTCATTTTTTTTTTGTTCTTAATTTTTGTAGTCGTGCTATTATTTTCTTCTTTTTTTTTTTGTTCTTAATTTTTGTAGTCGTGCTATTATTTTTTCTTTTTTTTTTTGTTCTTAATTTTTGTAGTCGTGCTATTATTTTCATATTTTTTGTTTTGCGTTTTGCTCTTCCTTTCTGTTTTTATTTTTTCCTAGTTGCTTTTGTTATTTTCTTGTTTTTGCTTATTTCAGTAGTTTTATTTCGTGTTCTTGTTGATGCTCTTGGTGTAGTGGTGCTGGTAACTGTTGATATTGTTCTTATACTCTTCTTTCGTCACGTTTGCTCTTGTTGCTGTGCTCGTGTTTCTTCTTGTTCTTGTTGTCTTGTTCTTGTGTGTATTTGTCTGACTTCTTGTCGTCTTTGCTTTATTTTTCTTGATATTGTTTTGTTTTCTTTTTGTTGTTGTTGTTGTTGTTGCTCTTGCTGATGTGGTTCTGTGTTACATTTTTTGTTTGATTTTGTTTTTTAAATTTTGGTTTTTGTCTGGCTTTTCTGGTTCTTTTTCTTGGGTTTTCTTATTCCTGACATTCTGGACGCTCCTGATTTTTTTTTTTTTTTTTTTTTTTGTGGTTCAGCAGTTTGCTGATACTGTTTCCATGCTCTCGCCATTGTTCGTTTTGATATTTTACTCTGTATTTTTCGTCAGTACCTGTTTCTTTACTTGTTTTCGTTGTTCTTTTTGTTATTTCCGGTTGTCTTTTTCGTTGTTTTTCGTGGTTGCTTTCGTTACTTCTTTCGGCATCGCTCTCGGAGTTCTGCTGCTGCTTACGCTGCATCGTTATCGTCATCTTCGTCCTTGTTTTGTTATTGTTCTTGTTATTTCGGCTGTGTTTCGTGCTGCTTTTCTTGTTTTTGTTCTTTGTATTCTTGTTCTGGATCTTCGTGTTCTTATTATTATTCTTGTTCTTGCTTTTGGTCTTGTTCTTATTGTTGGTTCTTATTGTATTCTTCTTGCTGTTGTTTTTGTTCATCATCTCGTTCTTCCTGTTCTTGTTTTTCGTTCTTTTCCTTCTTGTTCTTGTTGTTCGTGTTCTTGTTGTTCATGATCTTGTTGTGTTCTTGTTGTTCATGATCTCGTTCTTATTTTTTTGTTTTTTTTGTTTTGTTCTCGTTCTTGCTCTTCTTGGTCTTCTTGTTGCTGTTGCTGAATCATGCAAAGCATGGACAGCCCCCCCTCCCACTCTCCCCCCCAGGTTTGGCGAAATGGCCACCGTGCGGCGACTAAAGCTGAGAGATGACTGTCCTGTCAGCGGTAAGGTATTGTTGCTCTGCGTCCCATCCATCAGCCCCGGGCATATGTTGTCAACGTGTTTTATGGTGGTCATCGTTTTTGACCTCTTGTTGTACGTTCTTGTTTTGAAGTTTGTTTTGTGTTAATTGAAGAGAAACTGTGTGTGTACGTATGTTTTGTGTTTTCTTGTTGTTTTATTCCGGTTGCTCTTGTTCTTCTCTTTTGTTCTTTTGCATTTGTCTTGTTTTTGTTCAACTTTTTTTGTAGTTTTTCTTTTCTTGTTCATGTTGGCCGTCTTGGTGTTGTAAGGCGTCGTTTTTGTTCTTGTTGCTCTTGTTGTTCTTTTCCTGTTTTCGTTTGTGTTTGTCTTGTGTTAGTTCTGTTTGTATTTTCTTCTTCCTGTTCCTGTTGGTGTTGTGGTGTTGTGACACTGGCATTTGTTGATAAAGTTATAATGATACTGTACTCCATGATGTCAGGTTTTGCTCTTCTACCCTTGTTCTTTCTTCTTGGTCTTTGTTTTTATCCTCTTTGTTGTCGTTCCTGTTTTTCTTGTTGCTCTTGACATTTTTTGGGGGAAGGGGGTGAAAGGAGGCTTGCTTTTTGTGTGCTTTTTTGCTTTGTGTTTACGTGTACGTTTCGGTTACTTTCAATGGTGGGGTCAACTTTTTTTTTTTTACTTGCTCTTCTTGCCTTTTGTCTTCATCTGTATTGCAGTTGTCTCGTTTGTCTTGTCCCATGTCGTCTTTTCCCTCTCTTCTTGTTCCATTTACTTATTTCTTTGTTCTTCTGTTCTTGGCTTTCTTTTGCATTTCTGCCAAATGTTTCTTCTGTTGTTTTTTTTTAATTTTTTTTTTTTTTTTTTTTTTGCTTCTTTGTTTCCCCTCATTTTGTTTCGTGATTTTGTTTGTTATCGTATTCTTGTTTGAGTTATCGCCATGTCTTTGTTCTGTTTTGTTTGATCCTTGTTTTCTTGATCACTCCTTTGTTTTTCTGTTGTATTTTGTTGGTATTTTTGTTCATCATGATCTACTTGTCGTTCTGTTGTTTTCGCGTTTTATTTTGTCGCCTAGTTCATGCTCGTTCTGCCTTTGGCCTCAATACTTTATTTCTTTTGTTTTAGTTTTCCTTTTCTAGCTTCTTTGGTCCTCCATTTATTGGTGTAAATGTTCTTGATGTACTTCTCTTGTTGGTATAATTATTCTTGATGTACTTCTCTTGTTGGTATAATTGTTCTTGATGTACTTCTCTTGTTGGTATAATTGTTCTTGATGTTCTTTTGTTGGTATAAATGTTCTTGATGTACTTCTCTTGTTGGTATAAATGTTCTTGATGTACTTCTCTTGTTGGTATAAATGTTCTTGATGTACTTCTCTTGTTGGTATAATTGTTCTTGATGTACTTCTCTTGTTGGTATAAATGTTCTTGATGTACTTCTCTTGTTGGTATAAATGTTCTTGATGTACTTCTCTTGTTGGTATAAATGTTCTTGATGTACTTCTCTTGTTGGTATAAATGTTCTTGATGTACTTCTCTTGTTGGTATAAATGTTCTTGATGTACTTCTCTTGTTGGTATAAATGTTCTTGATGTACTTCTCTTGTTGGTATAAATGTTCTTGATGTACTTCTCTTGTTGGTATAATTGTTCTTGATGAACTTATTCTCAGTTGTTTCCATTTTATTCTACTTCTTCATGCTGTTCTTGGCGTTTTGCTGGTGGTGTTTTTGTCGCTGTTGTCATTGTTGATGCCCTTTTTCTGTTTGTTGTCGTTCTGCTTCTCATCGTTTCTGCTCTTGCTGCTCTCTTGGTTTGCTTGTTGCCACTGTTTTTGTTTCCATTTCTGTTTCTCCATGTTGTTCCTGTTGTGGCTGTTGTTTTCAACTGCGTTATGGTAACAATCATGGATTTTCTTTATATTGCGTATTGGTCGGCTTTTCTTCTTGTTTTGTGCGTTTCTCTACATGTTTGCGTGTTTGTTTTAATTTTGATTTTGTGTTGCTTTGTTTTATAGTGCAAGCTTTGTGATTGTTTATCTTCTTGCTCAGTTTTATGTCGTATCTGTTGTTATTCTTGTGTTTTTGTTGTTATTTTCCCTCTTCTTCTTCTTTTCTGGTTGTCCTTGTTCTTGCATTTCTTGTTCGTGTTTCTTTGTCTTGTTTATTTCCTCTTCTTCATCGTTTTGATTCTTTTTATTTTACATGTTTTCCGTGTCGTTTGTTGTTTGTTTGTTTTTTATTGTTTTTCTCGTTTGCTTGTTTGGTTTCTCCATGGGTTTTTTTTCTGGTTTCTATAACATACAATGGAAGACTCACTTGTTTTTCATCTTCCTGTTGCTGCTGCTGCTTTTTTACGATGCAGGGCGTACGCTACTATCCCGGCGTGGTGTGAGGTCATAACGGGCAAACTGCAACAATGTGAAACCAAAACTGTTTGTGCAAAGACTTACACAAAATACGTAAATAGACAAATAGAAAAATTGTAAAAGTCCTAATGATTTAACAGATTCAAACGTAATGGATACAGACATACATGTACAAGATAGACAGTAGATGTATGATTAGACATGTCGATAGACAGGGGTGGACAGATGGATAGAAGTACAATATTCCATGACAAAAGAACTGCCCCTGGCAAAATCGTGTAGGAAACTCAATTTCATAGGAAAACAAACACACATGCACACACCGGAAAAACAATCAATCAAAACGGACAATCAATCAGTCATACACACTTAACGTACAAACAAGCCTATTAAGTCTCTGAACGGTTTGCACAGTCGCACGAATTTGGAACAGATTCAAAAGGAAATAGCAGATACAGTGTTCTGGAATCTTAAGGAGCATTTCAGGTCACTGCACTCAAATTAGGGATTATTTCCCTTTATGTTTTAAAATGAATTCCTCTTAGTTTGAAGGATGTATCATTTTGCGCTGTATGACTAACATTTCACAACAGGCAAGAGAATTTCAACTGCACAATTTTCTGGTCACTGTGATCAAACAAACTACATGTAGACTGGATTGGATTGGATTGGATGGCACTGGGTTCATTGTTTTTGGACGTAACGCAGTTTTACCACGTGAAATGGGGGTTGACTTTCATGGAGAAAGTACATCGCCATCGTACGGTGCCACCTCCCTTTGTTATGTCTGTATGTGTGTATTTTTGTTTACCTTAGGGCGTTTTCTTTTGCAGAATCCTGCCAAGGAAAACTATTTCGCGGCCGCCGAAGGTTTTTTTCAACATGCCCAAAATAATTGCTGCTTACGGCATCTCTGTTTATTACAATCATTATTACTGTTTAAAGCCCAGCTGCTTGCGCAGAGCTATGTCAGGGCTACAATTATAGTACAATGTACACATCTCGATGACCCTGACAAAAAATGGAAACTAAATTAAGTTCAGATAATAATGCATTCGCACACTAATCTAAAGATATGCTCCAGGCATTGATCATTCCCTTAAATTTATCTCCATAAGGTTTTAAAAACAAAAACTGAACACAAACATAAAGATCACTAACGACAGTAAAACATAAAAACATGGCCTAAATTACCAAAAATTGCCTCTGCCTGTCGTTTCCTTAGAGCCAAAAATGTAGTTAATACCTGTACCAACAGGCAATATCAATAGACAGCATGCAAGACTGCACAGAACACAGACGAATAGACCAGCATAGCAGAAAATGATAGAAAAGGAACGAGGAGGAAACAGAGAATGAGAGAAAGGAGGAAATTTTTAGCACTGAATTTTCCGAAGGTGGGGATGCCATCCGTACAGAAAGATCCTCCGGAATCCACCCCCCACCCACTCCCCTTTTCGGGTACAGCATTTGGGTTTAGTGTGTCATTTGAAAGACTAGCACTCAGACCACCGCTCAAGGTGTAGTGGAGGGAGGAGAAAAATCACCGTCCGATGGGAATATAATTTGGATTTCTAGGCGCGTACTCTTTCCGTCAGGCCATACTCTGTTTTAAATACAGACTTTTGGATTGTGGTTTTCGTAGCGTTTGTCGCATGAAACCAGAAGAATCAACACAGCGTTTGAAACTGTGTGGTCAAGTTCACAACAGATGACCATTTCTGTGATCCTCGGTAGCATACTTGTCAATATCACCGCCTGATAAGCAAGAGACTGGGGCTCAAATCTTCGCTGGAGATTCTTTTTAAATTAGGTAGAAACCTCAAGATCTCGCCTATGAAAAGGGTTTAGTAGTGGTAGGCCTCCGTCAGTCGACGTCGACTATGGATGATGCACCCGAGCGTCGTGTCGATTCAAGTTGACGCCTCTGGAGCAGCATCCGCTGTGGCTGGTAAGGCCGATGCGGGAAAGGCAGTCTCTGCGACATTGGATGCATGTATGGATGCTGACATGGGATTGCCTTCACTAGAGCTTGCTTTCCACCTGGCTCTCACCTCAGCTAAGGTCTGGATCTTCTTCTCCCCAACCCGTGTTGTTTCTGGAGCACACTGCGCCACCTATTGCGATCGGCTCTTGTGTCTTCCCAGCTTTCTGTGTTGATGTCCAAAGCTTTCATATCGCGCTTGCAGGCGTTTCTTGGAGGCGGCCAACAGATCTCTTGTCGGAGGCTAGTTCATCGTAAAGGGTATCCATTGGGATACGGCCATCCTTCCGGCACACATGGCCAAACCAAAGCAGCCTGCGTTGTCTGAGCAGTGTGTGCATAGTGGGGAGACCAGCGCATGCTAGGACCTGGTCGTTTGGTAATTTGTCGCTCCACACATACATAGACAGCAACTTAACGCACGCGTGCTTATAAGAACAGGCACACGCACAGGTACACACAAACACGCGGGCGCACACACACAAATACACACACACGCACACACACACACACACACCTACACACAGGCGCTCGCACACGCACACACACACGCACACACGCACACACACACACACACGCTCTGTTCAGTTACCTTCGTCGAATGCATTCAGGGCCTTTAGATGTGTGGCTGTGTGGTTTGTCAGCCACGTGGCCAAAGGCAGACGTCAGTTTTCGTCCTTTGCTGTAAAGCAGAAGGGTCCTGAAACTCATCAGTACCGTCCTTTCTGGGGATGTCTGGAACCGTGTCCAGCTTAGACGTTGTTCATGAAGTTTCTTCAGTCATCTGTCAATAAGGAGAACGTATCAAATGTATTCCTATTGTCTGTGCGTGTGGTGGTGGTGGTAGTTGTTGGTTGGTGATGGTGGTAGTGGTAGTTGTTGGTTGGTGATGGTGGTGGTGGTAGTTGTTGGTTGGTGATGGTGGTGGTGGTGATTGGTGTTTGGTGGATAGTGGTGATGGTGGTTTCCTCGAACGTTGATTTCATATTTACGTTCATGAATATAGACAATTTCATGTAAAAGAATGTTTTGTCCGTTATGCTTTTGTATATGTACAAGGTCTGTACAGACACACATTAATGCTATTTGTTGGATACGTATATTTGCAGAAGTGTGAAGCAGGACTCTTGCCAAGTTGAAGGACATGCGGTGTCTTCATCTGAGGGAGACATGATAAATGAGCAGACACCACCATCCAGCATCGTCTGAGCAAGACCAACATGCTCAGAATATTGAACAACGTGTGGAGGTTCCCCCAAATCATGTTCTCTGCAGGATGGCGTTGGCGATCGTGGCCCTCCATACGAATCTATCTTTTGTCGCTGCAAATACATCTCCCACCCTCTTTCTTTATCCACTCCAGAAGTCTGTCCAGTATTTTCTCCCTAGGTGTATTTTGTGCTCTTTTTGCCTCTTCCTTTCATGTTGTGACTAGGTACTCTAATTCCTCTTGCCTCATAAAATGACCTATAAATGTTGTCGGTCCTTCCCAATCCTATTCATTAATATTCTTTTTTGTGTTTGCCTCTTTCAAGACTGTCTCCTTTGTTTTCTTTGCTCTTTCATATAACTCTTAACACTCTTCTTCGAAACTACATTTCAGCTGCTTCAATCTTGATGACTTTGCGTGTTGACTGTCCACGCTTCGCATCTGTACAATAAGATCGAACCTATATAACACAGAAGAATTCCTCTCTCTCTCTCTCTCTCTCTCTCTCTCTCTCTCTCTCTATCTATCTCTTTCTCTCTCTGGTGCCAATCGACAGAGATCTGTCGTCAGGAACTTTGAATGCTTTCTTAGCCTGTTCAGCATTGCTGGCCATCCCCAAAGTGCATCCGCCGCCTGGTGAGATGACTGGAGGACTGGATGACATGGTGGTCGGTGAAAGACAAGAAATCCCCTCATGCAGAGTGACGGCAGATGGCACAGCATGATGGGACAGGTTGAAGGGTTTGAATGTCGGGGAACAGTCATCTCACCAGGGGACAGGTTGAAGGGTTTGAATGTCGGGGAACAGTCACCTCACCAGGGGACAGGCTGAAGGGTTTGAATGTCTGGGAACAGTCACCTCACCAGGGGACAGGTTGAAGGGTTTGAATGTCTGGGAACAGTCACCTCACCAGGGGACAGGTTGAAGGGTTTCAATGTCTGGGAACAGTCACCTCATCAGGGGACAGGTTGAAGGGTTTCAATGTCTGGGAACAGTCACCTCATCAGGGGACAGGCTGAAGGGTTTGAATATCGGGGAACAGACACCTCACCAGTTCCCTCAAATACAATGCAAACACACAGCGGAATTGTACCAGAGCCGTGTCCTTTTCACCCCACTTTAAGGCTCAGAATGATGGAGGATGACACAGAGCGACCTTATCAAGCTGTCAACCCTACACACAAGAACATTTTGAAGAATCAGAGGAATCATCTGGCCTAACACCATCTCCAACCAGTAACTACTGGAAGAGAGCAGAATCACATTATCCAGACTGCCCTTCACTGGACATAATAATGAAAAATATGATAACAATAAGGCGCCAAATCTTGATTCAAGAATCAAATCAAGGCACGCACTCCCATCATTCACCAAAACAATCGCCAACAACGACCAAACCTCCAGGACACAAACACACGTAAACTGGAGTGGGGGGTGGGGGGTGGGGTGGGGAACAGGACAGGAGTAGGGCGTGTGACCCCTGACCCAAGCCGTCATCTTCTGTCTCACGCACACACACACACACAAGCATGCACGCATATACACACGCATACGCATACGCACACACATACACACACACGCACACGCATACGCACACACACACACACACACACACGCACGCACGCACGCGCACACGCACGCACGCACGCGCACACACACACACACACGATGCTAAGTTAAGAGTACACCCAAGCCTGTTCGACAAATAACCTTTGACCCAAGTTGTCTTCTCTGTCACTTTTTTCCCCACCAAGACCCCAGAAAGGCAAGAAGACTGATTGGGTCTCAAGGGAGGGGAATTGAGAAGTGAACCTTTATCTCCAATACCGATAGTTTTTTGCCAGGTCAGCCGGACGAATGTCCTGCTCTTCACGACTTTCAACTGCCATGGATTCTTAAGGGGGCGCAGGCCAGAAGGCACACGAGTCCGATTTGTTTTTCGTCCCCTTCCGAAGGACTAGACGTCCAGTTCGATTTTCTGGTCAAAATACGGAGAAAAGTCGACGCCTCTTACGGTAAATGGTAAATGGTAGACGAACCCTGGAGCCGCGAATTTAGTTACTGGCAGGCGAACGTCTTAACCATTCTGCCACTTTTTCCCACGAAGGAAAACGGGAAAGAGGAAGACCAAGGATATGATGACACGAACAGAACAAGGAGATCTCAAGGCCCTGAAAGACATACACTGGCCGACTCGGAACAGAGGAGGGGAGGATCTTCAGTGTTCTAGATGCCAGTGATGTATTGGGCCGTGAGTCAGTCCGTCATCAGATGGAGAACAGATTGACACAGCCGTCACAATGCTGGTCCCTAGAAAAGTTGAAATCCTCACCACCTCACTACCCCTCTCGCAACCCCTCCCCCTTCCTCTATCCATCCCATCCCACCCCCCAGTTTTCAGTTTTGGTCTGGTTACTTACCGGGTCATCATGAAGATCGGACAAGATGGACCAGACGGCAGGGAAACGTGTAAATGACACTTTGTGGTGTTTTGGGGTGCTGACACGGGTCCTGGATGTGCGGGGCTTTTTGTCCACTGAAGGCACAGTGAAGGAGGATCACAGTCTCTGTCACCTTTCTGTGGACACAGGAACTTTTATTATAATGTATAACATAATAACTATGCTTCACAATATTCTGGTCAATATTTGTTGTGCCTGGGATTTAGAAGGCGCATCGTTCTGGATAAAAAAAATGATAATCATGGTTCACGATATTCTGATCATGTGTTCATTGTGCTCAGGATTAAAAAGGCGCACTGTTTCAGAGACTGACATACCTGATGGACTGAACTCCGGACTGGATTGTGGTGTTTTGTTGTACACAACGAATTTCAAGGTTTCCTGTGTGACAAACGAGCCGCTATTTCCGTGGAAAGGAAATCGCCGAATGCGTTGTCAGATTTTTAAAGTGTATTTTTGTTTATTCATTAACACATTTTTCCATAGGATTGTAACAGACACAATTCTTTTATTACCGTATAAACTTCAACGTGCTCTAGATGTATACAGTATACAGCACTTAAGTTTATTATCTCATCTTAAAGACTAGCAATCAGACCACCACTCAAGGTCTAATTGAAAGAGGAGGGCAGACACATACGATCAGTAATGGAACCTGGGTTTCTTGTATCCTTGGTTGATCAGCTTTGTTGTTGTTTTATTCAATTTAAAGCCCAGCCGGCTGCGTACAGCCACATCAGGGCTACAACCGTTTCAAAACCTACTTCAAAAGGAAAAAAGGAGAAGAAAATTAAGTACACATATCGGTGCATTCGCGCACATGATCTAAGGAGATGCCCCTGGTATTGACCACTCCATCCAATTTATCGCACAATGGGTTTAAAAATCATACATGAATACACACTTAAACATAACTAAGGACATTAAAATATATATATAAGCGGGCCTAGATTACCTAAAATTGCTTTCGCATCTCATTTCCCTAGATCCAAAAATGCACTTAAAGAGAGTACGTAAGACTTCAAACACATATGAACGGACCAACAAGGCAGGAAATGATGGGAAGAAATGAGGGAAAGCAAAGGAACAAGGCAGAAACAATGACAGAAAAGAGGACATTTCTAGCACAGAATTTCTGGAAGGTGGGAATATTCATACTGAAAGAATCCCCGGCATCCACACGGGGGGTGATCAGCCTTATAAAGTTTGGAGTTTCAAGATGAATTCATTGTACTCAGACAATTCCATATACGCTCCACCAGAATCTGGCAGCAGTTACCCGATCCTATTCCTTGGATCTGCCAAACATCCCATGCGCTAGTTAGTTCTTCAAATGGGTAGGAGGGAGGTAGGCCTACTTGAGAAACACTAAGTTAGCGCCATAAGTGTTACTGAAACACTAAGTTAGCGCCATAAGTGTTACTGAAACACTAACTTAGCACCATAAGTGTTCCTGAAACATTAAGATGAGCAACAAACCGGCCAGTTTTTAAGTTGTCCACCGGGATTGAACTGAAGACACTAGATATTGATTCCACGGATCTATCAACAGAACCAACAGCCTGTGTAAAAGTCAGACATCAGGGTTATAACGTACTACGAAAGAAGATAAATTACTTTCAGGTTCAGGTTCATATTGCTCAGAGCCCAGCCGACTACTGGAGCCATATCAGGGCTAACACCACGTTAAAAAACGACACATAGGTAAAATGAAGACACTTAAATATCATGCTCACCGTTATCCTTGCAAGTCTAAAATACGTTCAAAGAAAGTTATATTACTTACCCTGTCCAAAGTTCACAAAGCTGATTTGATTTCCACTTTGGGCCTTTTCAACCGCCCATAGACACTGCTAAATGGTCCCGTGAATAAATATAAATGAATGAATAAATAAGTAAATAACAGCTCTGGTTTCTTTTCACTGCTGGCACTAGTCATGGCAGAGCTCAAATGTGACTGAAGTTTGAAAGTCGAACAGCTCAGAAATTCAAACTCATGGGTAGTATGAATTCACGTGACGGACAAGCAATTCCGCGTGCAGATTGCGCAGCTGTTGCACGTTTGTGCGTGCGTGTATGTATGCGTGTGTGTGTGTGTGTGTGCGCGCGCGTGTGTGTGTATGTGTGTGTGTGTGCGTGCATGTTGTGTGTGTATGTGTGTGTGTATGTATGTATGTGCTGTGTGTGTGTATTGTGTTGTGTGTGCATGTGTTGTGTGTGTGTGTTGTGTTGTGTTGTGTGTGATGTGTGTGTATGTTGTGTGTGTGTGTGTGTTTGCGCTGTGTGTGTTCGTGTGTGTGTTGTGTTTGTTTGTGTGTGTGTGATGTGTTTTGTGTGTGTGCGTGTGTGTGTGTGTGTGTGGTGTGGTGTGTGTGTGCTTTGTGTGTGTGTGTGTGTGTGTGTGTGTGTGTGTGTGTGTGTGTGTGTGTGTTGTGTGTTGTGTGTGTGTGTTGTATGTGTGTGCTTTGTGTGTGTGTGTGTGTGTGTCTGTGTGTGTCTTTGTGTGTGTGAGTGTGTGTCTTTGTGTGTCTTTGTGTGTGTGTCTTTGTATGTGTGTCTTTGTGTGTGTGCGTGTGTCTTTGTGTGTGTGTGTGTGTGTGTGTGTGTGTGTATGTGTATGTGTATGTGTATGTGTGTGTTTCCTTGAGTGTTCATGAGTTGGAGTTGCATATACTACTGTTAGTAATAATAATAATAATGTTTATTTATATAGCGCATATTCCATGCAATCATGCTCACCAGCGCTTTACATTTCGCAAAACAAAAAATGTTCACAACTACGTATACAATGAGAAAACAACCACCATCAAAGCTACACAAGTAAGAAGATACATCAAAAACCACAGAATATTCAAGTTCAAACACTGACTTACGC
>JAPXFY010000033.1:2048806-2056306 GCA_030674185.1 Monoplex corrugatus
AAAATACCCACCCTATAACAACCAGGTGGGACATCACAAAAATACCCACCCTTTAACAACCACGTGGGACAGAAAAATGTACACCCTTTAACAACCAGGTGGGACAGAAAAATGTACACCCTTTAACAACCAGGTGGGACATCACAAAAATACCCACCCTTTAACAACCACGTGGGACAGAAAAATGTACACCCTTTAACAACCAGGTGGGATCCAAAATAAATGCGACTGCCCGCGTTCAAGCAAACAGGAACCAGAAGAACAAGAAAAACGAAAAAGAACGCGTATTCAATACAACAAGACAAGACAGGCGCAAATTTTCGGCCAACCGGCCTTTGTCAAGCGCGAATACACGATCACAAACAGACACCAAACAACAGATAATAAGAAAAAGACTAAAACTTCCCTGCCGCCTTGTCCAGTGGATAAAAAAGGGACCAAATAAAACCCCAATGTGTTTTTGAGCCAAATGGGGGTGTCTAGGGTGATCGAACCCAGGACCTTGTGACTTGAACTCCAACGCTTACCCACATGACTACTAGCCTGCCTGTGAAACGTCGCTTTGAAGTTGAAGTTCCTATGTGCCGGTTGTGACCAGTGAGAAGCCTCATCAGGACCACTTGCTGCTCTGTGGACAGAAGGTGGTAGTCTCCCTTTTCTGTCCGTGGTTAGGGAGTGATCTGATGATGGTCCTCCTTTTTTTTGTCGCTGTAGCTGACGCTGTTGTCTGGTTGGTCTCCTAGGTTCCTGTTTTGCCAGCTCATCTAACGTCTCTTTTTCTAAGTATTCCACAATGAGCAGGGATCCACTGGAGGACTGTTCTTCTGGTTCCTCTGACGTTCTGGGTGGCTTTGTTCAGGTGGGGAACTTGACATTATCCACACACACACGCACGCTCACAAACATAGATACATACTATACATAATTATATATATTGCTGCACAGTCTGCATTCTCCGTCGTGGGGTAAGCGTGCCTGCTGGGTGTTTTCATGTTTCAATAAGCCAGTCAATGACATGACTTACAGGATGTTCAATGTGAATACTTAAAATTCTGCATGCGTACATACAACCAAAAGAAATTCAGGCACAGGCAGGTCTGCACAAGTGTCGAATATTTTGTCTAATATCACTCATAGTGACAAGACGTAAACTCTCTCTCTCTCTCTCTCTCTCTCTCTCTCTCTCTCTCTCTATATATATATATATATATATATATATATATATATATATATATATATATAATGTATATATCCTCCTGAGGTATGCGTTCAGCACAGCTCAAGAAAGGATCCACCTGCGGACCAGATCAGACGGCAGGCTCTTCAACCTCGCCCACCTCAGAGCAAGGACAAAGGTCTGTGAAGCCCTCATCAGAGACATGCTATTTGCCGACAATGCCGTAGTTGTGACCCATACTCAGCGGGACTTGCAGTCACTAATGGACCGCTTCTCCCAGGCCTGCAAAGATTTTGGTCTGACCATCAGTCTTAAGAAGACACGCCATCTCCACCAGCCATCACCATTGATGACTACGAACTTGAAGCCATCCATCAATTCACGTATCTTGGGTCCACCATCACCGATAACCTCTCCCTTGACACAGAGATCGACAAGAGGATCGGGAAGGCAGTCACAACACTAGCCCGCCTCACACAAAGGGTGTGGACAAATCCCAAGCTGACCAAGAAGACAAAGATGGCTGTATACAACGCCTGTGTCCTCAGCACTTTACTGTATGGCAGCGAGGCGTGGACCACGCGTGTTCGTCAGGAGAAAAGGCTCAATACCTTCCACCTGAGAAGCCTACGGCGCATACTCAGCATTTCCTGGCGAGACAAGGTGACCAACACCGAAGTCCTGACCTGCGCTGGCCTCCCAACCATGCATACCATGCTGAGACAGCGTCGGCTGCACCATGTTCGCCGCATGGAAGATGGTCGCATCCCAAAAGACATCCTTTATGGTGAGCTTGCCACAGGGCAGAAAAACATTGGCCGCCCACAGCTGAGATACAAAGACGTTTGCAAACGTGACATGAAGGCGCTTGAGATCAACACTGAGTCCTGGGAGGACCTCGCAGACGACCGCAACAGCTGGAGAACCACTCTCAAGAAACAGCTGCGGATTGGTGAGGACAAACTGTCAGCTGCTGCAGCAGAAAAGCGAGTTCATAGAAAAGGGATGACAGCCAACAGGCCAGCATCGGCATACACATGCGACCGCTGCGACAGAGACTGCCTCTCTCGCATTGGTCTGTACAGTCACAGGCGACGCTGCTTGGACCAAGCAAACAGCCCATCTAGACATTAGAACGGATGTACTTTAACCATGGTCAGCCATGACCGAGGGAGGCCTACTACTACTATGTATATATATAATATAATAATATATTTTATTTATATAGCGCAAAATCTTGATAAAATCAAATCTAAGCGCTATATATATATATGTAGAAAGAAACTCTAGGGAGAGCTAGACAACAGAAGGTCTTCAGAGAAGTAACCCCCTTTAGACAAGTGTTTCGGCCCTGAACTCCTTACACTCTCGGGGGCCGGGCCACATCCAGGTCATGGATGCCCTTCTGCTGTTGTCTATTTTTTTTTTTCCACGCCGGGGAGCGAACCTGGCCGATTCTGCGCTTCAGAACTGCGGTACGCGGTTTTACCAATGTGCTAACGGGGCACACATCATCTGTAGGGAATTTAATCCTTATGAAGTCCACTTTGGTTCCTCCTTGCCCAGATCCAGCTTGAGCTCCTTTCTGCTGCCTCTGCCATCGCTTTAAGGGCTCTAGTCCTCTTCTTCCCAGAAATGGCGAGTTGTTTCATGAGATCATAAGCGGAGGTGCCCACAAACCCTCTTGCCCCGACCTCTATGGCGAAGATTTTGACCCGCAGACCTGCTTTCTTCAGGGTGCTGGCAAGACCGGCGTATTTTTCGGCCTTGTAGATATGTGCTTCTTCCATTCTGCTTTCGTATGGCACAGTGAGTTCTATCAGAATCACTTGTTTCGAAGAGTCAGAGTGGAGAGCGATGTCTGGTCTCATGCCTGTCTTGCTGATGACATCTGTGTAATTTCTCCACTCTGGGAGGTCTGCTGTACACTCCCAGTCGACTGCTCCATCCAGAAGACCCTTTGGCAATGTGCTGGTTGTCATAGCAATTTCGGGCCAGACCTGTTTCCCTCCTGCTTTGTAGAACGTTGTCATAGCAATTGGTGCGTTTGGGGTCATGGTTTTTTCGCTAACCACGTCTGTGATCACTTTCAGAACTTGGTTGTGCCTCCATGTATACCTTCCTTGGGCTAGCGCTACTTTGCAAGAGCTTAGGACATGTTCCACTGTTTGTTTCTTCTGACAGAGCGGACATGCTGGGTCATCTGATTTCCCCCATTTCACTAAGTTTGCATTCGAGGGACCACCACTGCATTTTTGTTGCTCCCAGTCCCTGTCTGTTGGTTTGCGTGTGTCCAATTATTTCTTTGATGCTGAGGTTTCTCTTGGCATTGTTTACAGCCTCTTGGACTTTCCATTTTCTGCCAGTTCTCAGCTTTGGCTGAACTGATCTCACGATATTGTCTTCCGATTCCTCCAGCATACTCAACAGTCTTGCTTTTCCAACTTTGTATTCCTCCACTATGGATTTGAGAGGTAGCTTCAGCATTGCTTGACGACAGTAGAATGCAACATTAGTGAGACCAGGTGGGACACCGAGCCATTTTCTTGTGTATTTGTTGATTTTGGCTTCCATTGCTTCCACTGTGCTGGTGCAAATGTCATAGATTAGCAGTGGCCACAGCAGCTTTGGTATCAGCATGAACTGTAGACACCAGACTTTGTATTTGCCTGGCAGTCTGCAGTTATCTATTTTCTTCAGGCCTTCTTCTGCTGTTTGCTTGGTTTCACATCCCCTTTGTGTGTCTTTCAGGGAGTCATCATACCATCTTCCGAGACTTTTTACTGGCTCTTCTGTGACAGTGGGGATGGCTTGGTTGGCTACCATGAATTTGACTGAATCTGCCACTTTTCCTTTTCGCAGTGAGAGACTTCGGGATTTCTTAGGTTTGAACCTCATTCTTGAAGAGGCCACCAGCTCATCCAGCTGCTTTAAGATTTGGTGTGTCTCTTCCTCATCCGTGGACAAGACTGTTGTGTCATCCATGAAAGCTTTCATATATATATACATACACAGATAGATAGATAGTAGATAGATGTAGATATATGTGTACACGACACACACTCACACTTCCATATGTACATAAAGATAGATAGGCAGATTGATAGATAGATGGATAGATAGATAGATAGATAGATAGATAGATAGATAGTTATATAGATAGATAGATAGATAGATAGATAGATAGATAGATAGATGAATATATAGATAGATTGGTAGGTAGATACATACATACATACATACATACGTACACGACACACATAATATACACACATACACACACACACACACACACACACACACACACACACACACACACACACACACACACACACACACACACATACATACAGATATATATATTGTCTGGTTGGTCTCCTAGTATTCCACAATGAGCAGGGATCCACTAGAAGACTTGTTCTGGCTCCTCTGACTTTCTGGGTGGCTTTGTTCTGGTGTGTGTGTGTGTGGTGGTGGTCTTTGATTTAATGTCTATTCACTAAAGTGATTTTAGACATAAAAAAACAAACAAACAAAAAACCCAACTTGCAAAAGGTTAATCTTCAGGAAAAAGAAATGAACCAGAAAAACAAGACAAGAAAGAAAGATTTACAAATGACGTTATCATAATTAACGATTGAAACAGTAAAATTAGCTAACCATAACACTGAACATGAGAAATAATGGCACGTTAAAAATATTTCGCTATCGGACTTTTTGACAGGCTAACAAAAAATTCATATGTTAAGGATGGTGAGGCAAATATGTCAGAAACTGTCTTCGTTGATAACATAGGTATATGTCGTTTTACCCGAACGCATGAAAGAATATGACTATGTGTTATCTTCTTTCCACACAGGCACACTACATTCCTGGTGTATTTTGTTTTGAATGCATCAAGTTTCCACCTATACATAAGGGATTGTATACTTCTGCTGGCAGGGAACCGCTTAGGTGTTTTGCTAATTTCAAAATTCATGTAACATTTTTCATACTTTTTCTGTTTATCTTGAAACTGCTTCCATACGTAGGCGTCCACTAAGGTATAACACTCATGCAATGAGAGGGAAAGTTGTATATGATTTGAATCTGGTGAGCTCTTTGCCCCCCGTTTGGCAGCCCTATCAACCATATCATTGTAATGAAAAGAACTATGAGATGGTATCCAGCAGAAAGTAATATCAGTGCCTCTTAAGGATAAACTATTAATCAAGTGAGTAATTTCCAATATCATTTCAGATCTTGTTTGTAATTTTGATAATTCAAGAGCTTGAAGTACAGATTTTGAATCAACGCAAAAAAGTATCTGGGGAATTGTCCTAGGAAGATTTATCATACAATTCAAAGCCATTAAGATTGCAAAGAGTTCTGCAGTAAAGATAGATTTATAAAGTCCTATATAGAAAGATTTCTCAATTTTGAGAGCAGGTATTAAAAACGCTGAGCCTGCTTGTCTTTCAATTATTGAACCATCAGTGTAAACTTTCAAGTGATCGGAATAAAAGTCTTCTATATGACATTTAACGTGACTTGCCAGTAAGTTGATATTATCTTCTTTTTTTAAGTCAGTGTGGTGTATGTCAAATCGTGCTCTTTGAAGTTCCCAACTGGGTACTGGTGAAAACGAAGGTCTTAAAATTACAGGACCTGTGTCTAAATCAATTCCAGAGCCTTTCATAACATCAGCTGTAAATGTTGATTTAGCTCTTTTTGGAAAGTCGGTGTCTGATCTTACTTTTGTCTCTGTTTTGATGCTGTTTTCTATGGTAGTGTTTCTTAACAGAAATTTAGTAGAAGCGACTTTCCTTTGTTCATCAAGTGGCAACAATTTGATTGCATTGTATGTACGATGGCAACAGGCATGCATTGGAAGACCCAGCGCAAGTTTGAAACCTTTACAATCTATGCTCTGCAGTTTTGTGAGTAAGCGTTTTGGTGCGCTGAAGAATATTTCTTGGGCATAGGTTAATTTAGATCTAATAAGCGATTTACAGAGATGAACAAGTGTTGATGTATCTTGTCCCCATATCTGTTTGCGAACTATTTTCAAGAAATTTAAACTTTTTTGAGCTTTTGTTAATAAGTATTCAATATGCTGATTCCAAGATAATTTGGCTGTAAGGAAAACTCCTAAGAATTTAATCGACTCATTATACTGAAGAAGAGTATCTCCCAGTTTGAACGTGGGAACATTTGCTGGGTTAGCTCCACTGTTAAACAAAACTATCTTTGTTTTTTCCACGGATAGATGTAGTCCATTTTCTACCATATATCGTGCTATTTTATCGAGTTCTAATTGATAACATTTACGCGTATAATTAAGACAGCGCAAAGGAGTTTTTCTTTTCATATTGACCTGCATCCACATGCATAAATCATCAGCATATTGAGCTAAAGTTACATGTTTAGAAATTTTACAGGGTAAGTCATGCAATAATATCATGAAGAGAAGGGGAGCAATAACGGATCCCTGAGGGATACCTATTTGAAGAAATCGTTTTGAAGAATACACATTTTCGATCCTCGTTTGAATTACACGGTCTTCTAAGAAGCATTTGACATAATCAAAAATGTCACCTGTTAGCCCAATACTTTTCAATTTGAATAATAATCGGGAGTGCCATACTTGGTCGTATGCTTTATTTATATCAAAAAATGTAGCTAAAACACATTGGCGTCTGACAAATTGTTGTTTGATATTAGTGGTTAGCTTTGTTAGGAGTTCCACTGGTGACCTGCCTTTTCTAAACCCTGCCTGATTCACTGGTAATATGTTGTTCTTTTCACAGTAGTACATCAATCTCTTTAAAATTATTTTCTCCATAAGTTTACATACGTGCGATGTTAATGCAATTGGCCTATAGTTTTTCAAGTCAATATTGCATTTACCTGCTTTTAGTACAGGAACCACTATTGATTGTTTCCAATAGTCGGGCAGTTTGCCGCTATTCCAGCATTTTTTAAACATATTATGTAGCAAGATTAAAAAAAAATTTCTGGTAAATTTTTCAACATCTCATTGGAAATTGCATCAAATCCTACTGATGTCTTTTTATTTGGAATTGATTTAATGGCATCTTTTAATTCTTGGAGCGTGATTGGTGCATTTACGTAGTGCGTATTATCTGGGACAGGATCCTTGTATGCGTCGGTCTTTTCTTCCTGTACCCTATAATTTCTACTAGAGGCAGGAAGTCCTTCTATTCGACAGACCTCAGCAAACATGTCTGCAAAAGCTTCTGCTTTCTCTTGTGAGCTAGGTAAAGGGTTGTTTTCTAGCTTTACTGGAATTGATGGCAACTTGATCCCATTTTTCATTGTTT
>JAPXFY010000033.1:2066306-2068806 GCA_030674185.1 Monoplex corrugatus
AACCACAATACAACACTATGTCTAACCACAATACAACCTGTGTCTAACCACAATACAACCCTATGTCTAACCACAATACAACACTATGTCTAACCACAATACAACCTATGTCTAACCACAATACAACACTATGTCTAACCACAATACAACCTATGTCTAACCACAATACAACACTATGTCTAACCACAATACAACCTATGTTAACACATACAACATATGTCTAACACAATACAACCTTGTCTAACCACAATACAACCTATGTCTAACCACAATGTATACAACCACTATGTCTAACCACAATACAACCTATGTCTAACCACAATACAACCTATGTCTAACCACAATACAACACCATGTCTAACCACAATACAACACTATGTCTAACTACAATACAACACTGTGTCTAACCACAATACAACACCATGTCTAACCACAATACAACACTATGTCTAACTACAATACAACCCTTGTCTAACCACAATACAACACCATGTCTAACCACAATACAACACTATGTCTAACACAATACAACCCTATGTCTAACACAATACAACACTATGTCTAACCACAATACAACCATGTCTAACACAATACAACACTATGTCTAACCACAATACAACACTATGTCTAACCACAATACAACACTATGTCTAACCACAATACAACACACATGTCTAACCACAATACAACACTATGTCTAACCACAATACAACCTGTGTCTAACCACAATACAACACCATGTCTAACCACAATACAACCTATGTCTAACCACAATACATACAACCATGTCTAACCACAATACAACACCTATGTCTAACCACAATACAACACTATGTCTAACCACAATACAACACTATGTCTAACCACAATACAACACTATGTCTAACCACAATACAAACTATGTCTAACCACAATACAACACTATGTCTAACCACAATACAACACTATGTCTAACCACAATACAACCTAGTGTTAACCACAATACAACCTTGTACTAACCAACAATACAACTCTATGTCTAACCACAATACAACCTATGTCTAACCACAATACAACCTATGTCTAACCACAATACAACCCTATGTCTAACCACCAATACAACTCTATGTCTAACCACAATACAACACTATGTCTAACCACAATACAACCTATGTCTAACCACAATACAACACTATGTCTAACCACAATACAACCTATGTCTAACCACAATACAACACCATGTCTAACCACAATACAACACTATGTCTAACCACAATACAACTCTATGTCTAACCACAATACAACACTATGTCTAACACCACAATACAACACCATGTCTAACCACAATACAACACTATGTCTAACCACAATACAACCTATGTCTAACCACAATACAACCTAGTCTAACCACAATACAACACATGTCTAACCACAATACAACACTATGTCTAACCACAAACAACCAGTCAACCACAATACAACACCAGTCAACCACAATACAACCTGTGTCTAACCACATACACACATGTCAACCACAATACAACACATGCTAACCACAACAACCCTGTATCTAACAACAAAGTACAACCACACGACTGGTCCTAAGTGTTCAAAAATAACCAAGGAAACGACAACAAACACAACTACACCACAGACAAACGTGTCACTACATGTTCACACCAAAAGCACAAGGACATCCAAGGAAGATCTGGTATGTTTCACACAAAGCAAGAGTACACCAAGGAAGATCTGTGTGATGGTTTCACACAAAGCAAGAGGTACACCAAGGAAGATCTGATGTTAATGGTTTCACACAAAACAAAGTACACAAGGAAGATCTGTGTTGATGGTTTCACACAAAGCAAGAGGTACACCAAGGAAGATCTGTGTTGATGGTTTCACACAAAGCAAGAGGTAACCAAGGAAGATCTGTGTTGATGGTTTCACATAAAGCAAGAGGTATACCAAGGAAGATCTGTGTTGATGGTTTCACACAAAGCAAGAGGTACACCAAGGAAGATCTGTGTTGATGGTTTCACACAAAGCAAGAGGTACACCAAGGAAGATCTGTGTTGATGGTTTCACACAAAGCAAGAGGTACACCAAGGAAGATCTGTGTTGATGGTTTCACACAAAGCAAGAGGTACACCAAGGAAGATCTGTGTTGATGGTTTCACACAAAGCAAGAGGTATACCAAGGAAGATCTGTGTTGATGGTTTCACACAAAGCAAGAGGTATACCAAGGAAGATCTGTGTTGATGGTTTCACACAAAGCAAGAGGCATACCAAGGAAGATCTGTGTTGATGGTTTCACACAAAGCAAGAGGCATACCAAGGAAGATCTGTGTTGATGGTTTCACACAAAGCAAGAGGCATACCAAGGAAGATCTGTGTTGATGGTTTTACACAAAGCAAGAGGTACACCAAGGAAGATCTGTGTTGATGGTTTCACACAAAGCAAGAGGCATACCAAGGAAGATCTGTGTTGATGGTTTTACACAAAGCAAGAGGTACACCAAG
>JAPXFY010000033.1:2076306-2081306 GCA_030674185.1 Monoplex corrugatus
TTTCTGCAGGAAGCTAGTGGATGGGGTTATGGAGTCAAAGAGTTAAGTTTTTGCAGTTGGTGAATAGGGTGCAGGTGTCAAAAGGTTAAAACAATGACCACCACCACCACCATCCTAAGGTCGTAGTGGAGTGAACCACAAACACTCAGTTTTTCTCGAGGGTCAGCGCTTAAGGGCGGTGCCCATCCCCTCTCCCTCGCTACTTTACCGTTGATGTCCTTGAAGAATGTCAAGTACCCAGGCACGAGTTTTGCTCCCGTGAGATTCGAACTCATGCATACAAACTGGTATAGTCAGATTGTACTGAATGGCTGCCTCTGCCTCTCTTCTTCGCCGGGATCAAATTTATCCAATACCCAAAGCCTGATACCTTACTGCCCCAGATAGCTAGCGTCCTTGATATACAAACTAAGGCTTAACTCTTGAAAAACAAAATATACACAAAATGTTTATATTTGTTCAAAAACATTATCAGTCCACAATCTGCTCTTTGAATGTCCTATCTTACCTACGACATATAGAAATAACAATCTTGATTTTTCTTGTACTGACGCTAGAGATATCCTTTACAACAAAAATAATGATATTATCTCGTTAGTCCAGCTGATTCTCAGATCCCCTGTTGGCAGATTGTTATGAAGAGTTAATTGATTGTTGTATGTTATTATTTGACACTGTTAATTCATTGTTCTGAATTATTAATCGCACTTGTTCCCCCTTCTTACATTCAAACTTCTATTACCCTTCCCCACACTCATCCTCCACCCCCCCCCCCCCCTTTGTGTGTATGTGTGTGTGCGTGTGTGTGTCTAAAATCACTATTGTGAACTGGATATTAAATAAAAGATTCATTCATTTGCCGGGATCGGCAGTAAGAGCCACGCTCGACGTCACAAGTCTTCTCCGGGTCACATGATTGAGACATCTGTGGGTGACCTCCTGGATCCCCAGACCACAGACTTCAGTGGGGGACCTCCTGGATCCCCAGACCACAGACTTCAGTGTGTTGTTCAAATAGGTGTGCTGTCGTCACTCCTTTGTTCTCATCGCCTCAACTTTCTCCTGCAGGATAACAAATCTGTTTTGGTGTTTCTGATCGCATGGCCTACGTATTTCAGCTTTCTTTTGTCCATCTCTGTCAGCAGTTGACGCTTGACATTCAGTTCCTTCCACACGCTAGCATTTGTTCTTCTGTCTGTCCACTTGACTGTGAGAAGTCGTCTATACATGTAGGGCCACATTTCTGCTGTATTGATATTATTTTATTTTATTTTCCTAGTTTTCAGGCTCTGCAATCATAAAGGAATCAGAAGAAAAAAAACACGAATAAAGAAAAAGAACGCGTATTTAATACAAGACAAGAAGGGTGCAAATTTTCGGCCAACTGGCCTTTGTCAAGCGTAAGATCACAAACACCAGATACAAAACTTAGGAGAGAAAGACTGAAACTTCCCTGCTGCTCCGTCCAGTGTTTGTTTGTTTGTGATCTTACGCTTGACAAAGGCCAGTTGGCCGAAAATTTGCGCCTTTCTTGTCTTGTTGTATTAAATACGTGTTCTTATTCTTTTTTCGTGTTTTTTTTTCCTGGTTCCTGTTTGCTTGAACGTGGCAGTCACACTCGTTTTGGATTTTGCAACCATACATTAAAACCGGCCAAAATACTGAATGGGCAGATCATGAAAATGTACTGCACAAGTCACCGTGGTGTAGCCGTTAGTATAACGGACAACTCATTCGAAGGACGTGGGTTCCATTCCTGTACGTCCTATCAAAATCGTTCTGGTTTTTCGGTCTCATTCGGCTCCTCTCTCTGTGGGGATGCCGGGGGTCTTTCAGTATAAATAGTATCCCCGCCTTCTCGAAATTTTGTGACAGAAATTTCGTTTTTTCTGTCACTGTCTTTGTTTCTTTCTTCCTCCTTTGCTTTCTGTCATTTCTTCCTATCATTTTCTTCCTTGCTGGTCCTTTCATCTGTATGTGTTTGATAAAGTCTTACATACTTTCTCTTAGGACTGATAATTGGGTACATGTGTTAAATGCATTTTTGGCTGTAAGGAAATCAGACATGCGGAATCAGTTTTAGGTATTCTAGGCCCGTTTTTACATGTGTTTTCGTGTCCTTAGTTACGTTTAAATTTGCATTCAGGTATGTTTTTTTCTAAATCCCTGTTCGATAAATTGGACGGAGTGGTCAACGCCAGGAGCATCTCCTTAGATTATGTGCGCGAACGCATTGATGTGTGTACTTAATTTTCTTTTCCTTTTTTTTCCCCATGAAGTATAGTGCATGTTTTGAAACGGTTATAGCCCTGATATGGCTCTACGCAGTCGGCTGGACTTTGAACAAAAATAACTGTAACACTAACTGGTTCCCGCTCAGACCTGAGTGTGCCAGGGGCTCAGTGGGAAAGTTCTGGACCACACAGTCGAACCTCATCCACCTCACAGACGTGTTATTGAGAATGTTGCTCAAATTTAATGTTGTGACAAACATTAGAGACGTTTGAATTTCTCGGGCCTGGTTGACTCCAGGATAGATTTTGAACGGGAGTGTATGGAGTACAGCCTGTCACAGTTTCTGTCCACAATGGAACTCGTCATCATCATCATCATCATCGTTATCGTTATCATTATGATCATCACCGTTATCGTCAGCATCATGATCATCATCGTTATCGTCAGCATCATCATCATCATCATCGTTATCGTCATGCATCATCATCATCATCGTTATCGTCAGCATCATGATCATCATCGTTATCGTCATGCATCTTCATAGCACTGTGAAAATTTGTCACAGATTTGATAGATTTTAATGTGGCGTAGAAAATGAGACAGCAATAAATAAATGAATAAGTAAATAAATAGATAAATAAATAAGAGCAGGATATAAAAAGTATGTAAATAAGTAAACATCAAATAAATAAATAACTAAATAAATAAATAAATGAATAAATATATAAATGAATGAATAAATAAATAAATGAATAATAAATGATAAATAATTGAATATATAAATAATAGATAAATAAATAAATAGATAAATGAATAAATAAATAAATAAACGGTAAATAAAAAGTAAATAAATATATATGAATGACTGAATGAATAAATAAATGAATACAAAAAGGAATGAATGAATAAACAAATAAAATAATAAATAAACAAATAAAATTAAACAAACAAATAAATAAACAAACAAATAAATAAATAAATACATGAATAATAAATAAATAAACAAATAGATAATAAATAAATAAATAAATAAATAAATAAATAAATAGATAAATAAATAAATAAATAAATAAATAAATGAATGAATAAATAAAGTTACAAAACCAAAGAAAGATTGTTTTGTTTCTCTTTGCCCAATAAGCCGTAAGGCTCAGTAGGCAATGTCCTTAGAATGTCGGATCAGAACAGGCCGTGCTGAATTCCACTAAAATGATCCATCAATATGCAGGGTCTTTTCTGGTGGGTGGCTCCATGGCAACTTGACATCTCTGCCTCTAGTGTGTTTCCTGGCTCTGGGATTTCAAAACTACAGAAGGTGGGACTGGATTTTGTTTAAAACATCGTGAACATCTTCTTAAGAAGTCCCTCAAACAACTCTATGCCTTGTGGTCAGGTCATCATATTCTCAGAAGTGTAGAAGAGTATATGTCAAGGTCATATTGCTTATGACCTGGAGTCAAGATCTGATCAATATCTCAAGTTCTATCTCAGCCTGCAGCATTAAAAAAAACTGGCTCCTTTGCTGCCCATCTTAATGTTCCATCATTCTGGTGGTGTCAGCTTAGTGTTTTATGGATCCTTCTTCACCCACCCCCATCCCCAATTCAGGACCTTGCCAGTGCTTACGGTTTTGCGCAGGCTCAGTAAATGTGGCAGGGAACTGGTGACAGATATTGGTGGAGCGCATATGGAAACGTCAGAGTGTAAAGAACCCTCCTGAAGAGACTTCAAATTCAAAGCTTCAGCAATCACTGGACGCGAGGTGTTAGAGACTTCGTCTTCTGTTTGGGCAGTAGGGGGAGGGGGGGGGGAGGCAGCATTAGGAGGGTAGTGCCCTCCCCACATCCTCCCCACATCCTCCTTTAAGGTTGTATAAATGACCAATCGCCGTGGTGTAGTGGTTAACGCAACGGACTAACAACTGGAAGGTTGTGGGTTCCAATCCCCGTCAGTCCCTTCAAAAATATATCATTGTGGGATATTTCGGCTCTAACCGGCTGCTACCCAGAGTTGGGCGTGCTATGAGCTCATTGGGAAGACTGGGACCACACAGTCGAGTTTCGTTCACTTCAAGGATGCATTATTGAAGGTGTTGCTCAAATATTCTGACAGGCACCGCAGGTGTCTGTATCTCTCGGGTCTGGTTGACGCCAGGATATGATATTATGATAGTAAGCGTGGAGCACAGCCCTGTCACGCAGTCTCAATCCTAGATGGAACTCCATAGCATCATGATTATCATCCTCATCGATGTCATCATCATGGCATTCTAAAAAAAATGTTCCAGCTTCTGTGGCCATTAAGATGGCGTAGAAAATGGGACAAGAAAAAAAGGTGAGCACAAAGGTAACCTCCCTGAGTGCGATGATCCTTCATCATCATCATCATCATGTCGAGCTTGCTCGGCTATCCATGACACGTTTCTTCCATCCTTCTCTGTCAGACATTGCAGTAGGTAGTTCATCATACTGACAGCCCGTATCATCCATCAGTTGGTCGGTGAAGGTCTTCTTTGGACGTCCTGGTCTTTGTTTGCCGTGGCTGGGTCTCCATAGTAGAACATCCCCCACCAGTTCTTCTTTGCTACGCCAGCAGTGTCCCGCGAAGCGCAGTCTTTGCTGACGCATTGCTTTACTGATTGGTGGGATCTTACCATATAACTCTTTGTTAGTTGGATGTTCTCTCCAGGATTTGTTCAGGTCTGCACGCAGCATTCTTGTGTATGCTCCATCAATCTTCTTCTCCAATGTCATTGTTAGGGTCCA
>JAPXFY010000033.1:2088806-2093806 GCA_030674185.1 Monoplex corrugatus
CAATGGGTCTGTAACTGTTTTTATCAGTTTTCGATTTTCCTGCTTTTAATATCGGTATAACTATAGACTTTTGCCAGATTTGTGGTACAGTTCCGCTAACCCAGCATTTCTGCAGAATTTTGTGTAGGAAAATAAGATAGTTTTCAGGGAGATGTTTAATCATTTCATTCGAAACTGCATCAATACCTACCGAACTCGTTTTGTTGTGTAGAAACAGTATTGTGTTTTTTAGCTCTTCTAAGGTGATTGGAGAATTAAACCAGACATCGTTCTGAGGTACTGGATCAGTGTAGATTGGGTTGTTATCTTCCATTTCTCTGTGATGTTTGCAGTCTGGAGATAAACCTTCAACTTGACTGTTTTTAGCAAATAATTCCACAAAAGTTTCTGCTTTGTCCATGTCTGAAGGAAATGTGTTACATGTTTCTATTATTATCGAACACCTTTGTAGGTTGGTTCCATTCTTCATTTGATTCATTTTCGTCCAGACTTTATGGAAATCTTTGAAATCTGAAATTTGTTTTGTGCAGAATGATGCCCAATAATCTTTCTTTGCTTCAGCGATGATTTTGTTACATTGGATGTTAGGTTTTTTCATTTCCACATGATCTTCAGGTTTCCGGCTTTTGATGTAGATTTTGAATTTCTCCCTTTTATATTGAACTGCTTTCTCACATGCCTCTGTCCACCAAACATTACCCAATCGATTATTCGATCTAGAAGTTTTGAGTTTCGGAATTGATACGTCTGCAGCAGCTAGAATTGACTCTTGGAATTTAGAAAACATAATGTCTACATTTTCACTTTCATAATGTCTGTAATCCTGATTAGCAAGAGCAGTTCGAAATAAGGACCATCTGCACGCTTGTAATTATATTTTGGAATAATATCAGGAGAGCTGTCTTTCATCCTGATGTTTTTGTCAGTTATGGTTATGATGATAGGTAGGTGATCGCTTCCCAAAGTGTCTCTGTGAGTTTCCCAGGTACAGGATGGTACTAATTCTGGTGATATCAGAGACAAATCGATGGCTGTCGCCCTGTGTTTGGAGACATCAGGGATCCTAGTGACACTACCATCATTTAGAAGGTAAAGCGAACTATCAACGATATTTTCTACCAAACGATTGCTTGTAACAGTAGAACAGTTCTTTTCCCAAAATGGAGAGTGGGAATTAAAGTCTCCACCTATTAGCCATTTACCACGCTGCTGATCTTGGATAGTGCGCAGCCATTCTGTGTGTGTGTGTGTGTGTGTGTGTGTGTGTGTATGTGTGTGTGTATGTGTGTGGTGTGTGTGTGTGTGTGTGTGTGTGTGTGTGTGTGTGTGTGTGTTGTCAACGTGTGTGCGTGCGTGTGTGTGGGTATGTGTGTGTGTGTGTGTGTGTGTGTGTGTGTGTGTGTGTGTGTGTGCGTTCAGTTCTCTTGATGTTTGTGCTCACTGTTGTAAATGCACCTTGTGTTTCAGAAAGTGCTATATTTAATAGCCATTGTTATTATAATTATTATCATTATGGTTTTTATTATCATATCATTATTACAACTACTATTACCATTACTACTACTACTACTATTAATGACAATAATAATGATAATTATGGTGATGATAATAATATCATTATTATCATTATTATTACAATTCTTGTTATTATCATACAATTAATAATGATGATCGTACATATATACATATATATAATTAAAATATCTCTCTCTCTATATATATATATAGATAGATAGATATATAGATATATGCATAATATATATATATATATATATATAATATATATATATATATATATATATATACGTGTACACATATACATATATATGTAGATATGTATACATGTACACATATAAGATGCATTCACATATCATCACTGTAATTTTTGTCATTATTAAAATTAATAAAATATTCATATACATACTTATATTCATATGTTTTTACCATTATTGTCATTAACGATAATAATAGTAACAATAATAATACTAATAACATATCCATAAACATGATTATAATACATTTATATATTCTTCTTCTTCCTTTTATTATTACTGTTATTTCTATAATGATATACTTGGTTGAGCGTCGGATTCTCATATGATTGGTTGTAGGAGAGAAGCCAAGATATATGTTACATTAAACCAGCCTTTTCTTACTGTTCATGTTAACGTATTTGTTGTCTGTAGTCTTTGCTGGTGTCGGTATAGAACTACATATACTGACTCACCACCACCATCACCACCACCACCACCACCACCACCACCACCATCACCACCACCACCACCACCACCACCACCACCCCACACACACACTTCCCAATGATGGTTATCTGTATCAGCCATATGGCCTGAGGTGGGTGCTGATGACAAACTTGAATCATATTAATCTCTTCTTCTATCTTTCATGTTGATGTTGTTTGTTATTACTTTTTCTTTCTTTCTTTCTTTTTTTTCCTTTCTCTCTTTCTTCTTTCTTTCTTTTTTTTCTTTCTCTCTTTCTTCTTTCTTTTTTTTCCTTTCTGCCTTTCTTTCTTTCTTTCTTTCATTCATTCTTTCTTGCTTTCTGTCTTTCTTTCTTTCTTCTCTTTCTTTCTTTCTTTCTTGCTTTTCTTTTTTTCTTTCTTTCTTTTTTCTTTTTTTCTTTGTTTGTTTCTTTCTTTCATTCATTCCTTCTTTCCTTCTTTCTTTCTTTCATTCTTTCTTGCTTTCTTTCTTTCTTTCTTTCTTTCATTTTTCCTTCTTTCATTTTTTCCTTCTTTCTTTCTTTCTTTTTTCTTTCTCTCTTTCTTTCATTCTTGCTTTCTTTCTTTCTTTCTTTGATTCATTCTTTCTTTCTTTTTCCTTTGTTTGTTTGTTTCTTTCATTCATTCATTCTTTCTTTCTTTCTTTCTTTCATTCTTTCTTGCTTTCTTTCTTTCTTTCTTTTCTTTCTTTCTTTCTTTTCTTTCTTTTCTTTCTTTTTCTTTCTTTTTTTTTTTTTCTTTTTTTCTTTTTTTTTCTTGTTTTTCTTCTTCTTCTGTCTTTTTCTTTCTTTCTTTCTTTCATTCTTTCTTCTTTTCTTTCTTTCATTCTTTCTTCTTTCTTCTTTCTTTTTCTTTTTCTTCTTTCTTTTCTTCTTTCTTTCTTCTTTTTCTTTCTTTCTTTCTTTTTCCTTTGTTTGTTTGTTTCTTTCATTCATTCATTCTTTCTTTCTTTCTTTCATTATTTCTTGCTTTCTTTCTTTCTTTCTTTCCATTTTCCTTCTTTCGTGTTTTCTTTCCTTCTTTCTTTCTTTCTTTCATTCATTCTTTCTTTCTTTCTTTCTTTCTTGCTTTCTTTGTTTGTTTGTTTGTTTGTTTCTTTCTTTCTTTCATTCATTCTTTCTTTCTTTCTTCTTTCTTTCTTTCTTTCGTTTTTCTTGCTTTCTTTCTTTCATTATTTCTTTCTTGCTTTCTTTCTTTCATTCATTCTTTCTTTCTTTCATTCATTCTTTCTTTCTTTCATTCATTCTTTCTTTCTATTTTTCTTTGTTTGTTTCTTTCTTTCTTTCTTTCTTTCTTTTTCCTTCATTGTGCTGTTTTCCGAAATATTTATTTCTGTGCAGGAGGGGATTGGAGTTTGTTGTAAGAGGAAATCATTACACTCGAACAATTCCATATGCGCTCCACTCAAGTCTGCCAGACTCCTTGAGCTGGCCAAAAGAAAAACAACAACTATGCCATGGCAAGGTCTTTAAGCGGAGATGTGTAGGAAAAGAGTACGGGGGCCTATAAAACGCCTTAAGCTGACACCACCAGAATGACTGAAGCGTTGAGGTGGGTAACGAACAGGCCAATAACTGTTTCATGTGACGGGCTGGGATTGAACTCAAGACATGGACTCTTGTGTCTACGGCTCTTTATCAAAGGACCCAGGTGCCCCGGCTCATTTATCATATCTTTTAGTTCATTCATTTTACTGATGCTCTTTTTTATCATGTTAAGATTACTGATGTGTCTGTTTGGAGAAGAAACTGCTAAGGATAAGATCACACACAATAGACAAATCACCTAAAATCATCTCTCTCTCTGTCTCTCTCTCTGTCTCTGTCTCTGTCTGTCTGCCTGTCTGTCTGTCTCTCTCTCTGTGCCTTTCTCTCAGTGCTTCTATGTTTCTCTCTTTCTGTCTCTCTGTGTGTGTGTGTGTGTGTGTGTGTGTGTGTGTGTGTGTGTCTCTGTCTGTGAGTGTGTCTCTCTGTCTCTGTGTGTGTCTCTCTCTCAACTTCTCTCTGTCACACACGCACACACACACACACACACACACACTCTCTCTCTCTCTCTCTCTCTTTCTCTCACTCACTCCCTCTCTCTCTCTCACTTTCTCTCAGTCTCTCTTTCTCTCTCTCTCTCTCCTCTCTCTCTCTCTCTCTCTTTCTCTGTGTCTGTCTGCCTCTCTCTTTCTCTTTCTCTCTCTCTTTCTCTCTCTCTCTGTCTGTCTGTCCGTCTGTCTGTCTTTGTCTCTGTCCCTGTCTCTCTCTCTCTCTCTCTCTCTTTTTTTTTTTTTTTCCAATAAGATGGATGAACAGCACTTTTTGTTTTTGGAACTTCTGACAAAAAGTAAAACCTGTTTTTAAAGTTGTGATAGCCAACCAGTGTCTCGATGCACGTCAAGTTTTGTATCATTTGATGAGCCCTTGAGGTCACGGTGACTCTGAGAAGCATAAAATGTGGATTTCCTGCAAGCATTTTCTTCTCTTTTTTTCATAAAAAGATGGATTGTCAAAACTGTTTCTATTCCTTGTATGTGTGATTTTTTTCTTCGTTGTTTTATTTCCTTGTGTGTCTGATATGTTTTTCTTTGTTGTGTTTTCTTTCCTTGTGTGTCTGATATGTTTTTCTTTGTTGTGTTTTCTTTCCTTGTGTGTCTGATATGTTTTTCTTTGTTGTGTTTTATTTCCTTGTGTGTATGATATGTTTTTCTTTGTTGTGTTTTCTTTCCTTGTGTGTATGATATGTTTTTCTTTGTTGTGTTTTCTTTCCTTGT
>JAPXFY010000033.1:2101306-2103806 GCA_030674185.1 Monoplex corrugatus
ACACACACACACACACACACACACAGATATATATATATATATACATATATATATACATACATACATATGTTTTTATGTACATATGTATGAATACATACATAAATATATGTATAGATATACAGGGGGGTGCAAAAGTAGGTATACAGTTATGAATAAAGAAAACACGTACAATACTCATTGCATTTATTATACAAACAAATGAATATCGCATATATACATGTAATTACAAGCACAGCCTTGATCCCTCAGATACTCAAACTGCTTGCCGTCGGTATTCACACACTCCTCTAATCGAGAGCTGAATTAAGCATTATAATAATGATGTGATACTTACTGTATACCTACTTTTGCACCCCCCTGTATATGTGTGTACACATATATATAAGTATATATATTATATATATATGTGTAGCGTGTGTGTGTGTGTGTGTGTGTGTGTTGTGTGTGTGTGTGTGTGTGTGTGTGTGTGTGTGTGTGTGTGTGTGTGTGTGTGTGTGTGTGTGTGTGTGTGTGTTGTGTGTGTGTGTGTGTGTGTGTGTGTGTGTTGTGTGTGTGTGTATGTGTTGTGTGTGTGTGTGGTGTGTGTATGTGTGTGTGTATGTGTGTGTGTGTGTGTGTGTGTATGTGTGTGTGTGTGTGTGTATGTGTGTGTGTGTGTGTGTGTGTATGTGTGTGTGTGTGTGTGTGTGTGTGTGTGTGTGTGTGTGTGTGTGTGTGTGTGTGCGTGTGTGTATATATGTATATATCATACATTATCAGAAAAAAGTATGAAATACAAACACTTAAAATACACATGGTCGCTTGACGCATGCACGTTATGATATGGATTGCGCTATACAAGACTAAACCAAGACTAAACCAAGACAAAACTGAAATGATTTTCATTACTCCTAAAAAACTTCTCAACTGTGACTTAATTCCATCTTCCATATCACTGAATGGGACAGACATCACCCTCTCCCAAAAAGTTAAGAATCTAGGTGTCACCATCGACAACACTCTTAACTTTCAGCAGCATGTCTCAAACATCTGTCGTGTCTGTTACCTTGAACTTCGTAGAATAGGTTCCATCCGTCATCTCCTTACTCTCGAAGCTACTAAAATATTAGTTTGTGCTTTCGTTCTTTCTCGTCTTGACTATTGTAATTCCCTTCTGTCTGGTTCCCCAAAACAGCTCCTTGACAAACTTCAGAAAGTACAGAACCATGCCGCTCGGCTAGTATTTCGGTCTTCCAAATTTCAGCATGTCTCTCCTCTTCTCCAAGACTTGCATTGGTTACCTGTGTTGAAAAGTATCCAACATAAAATTGCTGTTCAGTGCTTCAGATACTTCGACAATTCTATTCCCTCTTACCTGTCTGAATATCTTCAACTATACGTTCCATCTCGTCATCTTCGTACCTCAGCCGATACCCGCTTATTTCGAATCCCAACTTTTCGAACAAAATCATATGGTGAGCGATCCTTTTCTTTTCAAGCCCCTTCCTCATGGAATTCACTTCCCTACCCGCTGAGGCACAAAACAAGTCTTCAGTCATTTAAATCTGGCTTGAAAACGCATCTCTTTCCTCTCTGAAATTTATTAACCTAAAAGAGCTATGCTGTCTGCGCGCTAGCGTGCTTCTGTGTATGTTATTGCTGTGCGCCTATAGATATGTCTCGGGGTGGGAGGAGGATATGTGTGTGTGTGCCAGAGAGTAGGTACTAATATTTGATATTATTAACGGTGTGTATGTGCTTGTGGGATGGAGTGACAGAGGTCCGCCATGTATGATGAAAATTATATTAGGCCTATGTTTCTATGTTCGATGTAATGTGTATTGTACAGTTTGTAAGCGCTTAGGGCTTTCCAGAAAGATTAGGCGCTCTAAATGCCCTTAATAATAATAATAATAATACAAAAGGAATTATTACTATTGCTGTTATCGTCATCGTCATCATCAGCATCAGCATCAGCATCAGCATCAGCATCATAATCTTCTTCTTCTTCTTCTTCTTTTTCTTCTTGTTCTTCTTCTTCTTGTTCTTCTTCTTTTTCTTCTTCTTCTTCTTCTTCTTGTTCTTCTTCTTGTTCTTCTTCTTGTTCTTCTTTTTCTTTTTCTTCTTCTTCTTCTTGTTCTTCTTCTTGTTGTTATTGTTCTTCTTCTTCTTCTTCTTCTTCTTCTTTTTGTTCTTGTTCTCCTTGTTCTTGTTCTTCTTGTTCTTGTTCTTGTTGTTCTTGTTCTTGTTCTTCTTGTTCTTGTTCTTGTTCTTTTTTCTTCTTCTTCTCTTCTTCTTTTTCTTCTTCTTCTTTTTTTTGTTCTTCTTGTTCTTGTCTCTTGTTCTTGTTCTTGTCTTCTTGTTCTTGTTCTTCTTTCTTCTTGTTCTTCTTGTTCTTGTCTTGTTCTTGTTCTTGTTCTTTGTTTCTTGTTCTTCTTCTTCTTGTTCTTCTTCTTGTTCTTCTTCTTCTTCTTCTTCTTTCTTCTTCTTCTTCTCTTCTTTTCTTCTTTCTTCTCTTCAC
>JAPXFY010000033.1:2113806-2118806 GCA_030674185.1 Monoplex corrugatus
GTGCACATGGAATCCGTTCCGAGCGCGGAGACGTCATCTTGAAAAACTGAAACTGAAACTAAAACGAAACCCCACCCACGCACCCCTTTGTGTTGATCTATCCCCTCTGTGAGGGGCGTTGTCTCCGTCCAGACCCTCCTCTCCTCAATGGCGTTGATCACTCACCCCCTTCAGTGGTGTAGATTTGAAAACATAATGTTCATTGATATAACCTATAGTGCTAAGTAATATTGTTAGTATGAAACTGATGCTGTCATCAATTTTAACATCATTACACATTAATTATCGCTTTTTTTTTGTTTTTTGTGTGGTTGAAATTCATTACAGTCATCATCGTCATCACCATTATTATCGTAATTACTATCATCATCATCATTGTTATCATCATCATCGCATTATTATTATTATTATTAGCATTATCATTATTACTATTATCATCATCATCATCATCATCATAATCATCATCATCATCATCATATTATTATTATTATTATTATCATTATTAGCATTATTATTATTATTATTATCATATTATCATTATTTTATTATCATCATTAGATTGATGATTAGTTATTACAATTATTATTATTATTGTTATTATTATTATTATATCATGATTAACATTATTGTATTATCAATATCATTATTGTTATCACGATATTACCACATCATTATTATCATCATTAGATTGATGATCATTTATTACAATTATTATTATCATTATTATTATTATATCATAATTAACATTATTGCATTATCAATATCATTATTGTTATCACGACACTACCACATTATTGTTGTGATTAGTGTTAATATGATTGATGGACTCTCACGTTGATCCCAAAGAAGAGAGGGCAGAGTGGTCTTTTGTGGCCTGGTATAGTTTGTGTGGTGTGTATATGTGTGTGTGTGAGTGTGTGTATGAGAGAGAGAGAGAGACAGACAGACAGACAGAGAGAGAGAAAGAGAGAGAGAGACAGAGAGACAGAGAGAGATACAAGACCGATTCTGGAAGCGCTTGTTCTTCAACAGGTGCAAAGGGATCCTGCGGTCTTCTAGTTGTTAATTCCGGTCCGCCTCAATGCCTGAGCAGCACATGTTTCTTTTTTTTGTTTTTAATGTGGAGGGGGCGTGCAATTCTCTGCCCACTCTCTCACCTGTGGTGTTCGTCTGTCGTCGTCGACAATGACCACGGCTTCATGAAGTTGCTTTGAGTCAGTGTGTCCGGAGGTGACTGATCAATCCGATCCGGGCACAGAAGTAACGTCCACAGGTTGGACATCTATGGTCGGTTACTGTGGTTGAAGGGTTTGCAGCCCTAGCTTTCCGTGCAGCTCGTTTTTCTTGTGCAGATTGGATACGAGACACTTCTGAAGTGGTACATCCGGTTTTGATTCTTCTACGCCAGACTGTACGGTCGAGGGCAAGGTTTTCCCAATTCTCCCAGTCTATGTTGAGGGACTTTAACGATGCCTTCAAGCTGTCTTTAAACCGTTTTCTCTGGCCTCCAACTGTTCTCTTGCCAGACGCTAGTCCCCGTAGAGGAGTTGTTCGGAATTCTGGTGTCAGACATCCGGTACACATGGCCAGCCCAGCGAACTTGACTCTTTTGAAGTAAAGTGTAGATGGAGGGGAGATTGGCTCTCTCTAGTACTTCTGTATCAGAGATCTTCTCTTGCCATCGGATATTGAGCATCTTTCTGAGGCTTTTGGTGTGAAAATGATTCAATTTCCTTGCGTGTCTACTGTAAACAGTCCAGGTCTCACTGCAGTAGAGGAGAGTGGTGAGGACCACCGCTTTGTACACTTTGAGTTTAGTTGTGGCCGAGATACCTCTTCTGTCCCATACAGTAGGACGCAGCCTCCCTCTACTGACGCTCATAGCACCACAGGTGTGATGATCGTCACGTGTGCAACAGTGTCAGCGGGAACAGCGACGTTGTTTGGGGTATTTGTCTCCCCACCTCACCTCTGGCTTCACAACTTTCCCGGCAGGCTCTGGGGGCATTTACCCATGACCGAGGTACTTCGTGGGTTTGAAAACTTCCTTTATTTTGTATTTATTTATTCACCTACTTACTCAGTTCTTATTAACTTACTCATCACTTACTTACTTAATTACTTACATACATACATTACTTACTTACTTACTTACTTACTTACTTAACTTACTTACTCACTCATTTACTTACATACCTATCTATGATTAAGAAAATATTGTCTTCATCTGAGACAGACAGCTGAGTATTTGTGCATTGACTGGGGTGGGGGGGGGGGGGGTTATGTCACGTGAGACGAGTTTATACAGAATAGCTAGTTGTGTCGTGATTCAGACCTTTAATTATTTATGTATTTATTTTATATGTATGTTCCTTTTTTGAAGGTAAGATATACAATACACATGTCATTTACATGCAATCAAGGTTATTCCAGTGATAGGCTGATAAAACACCAGTATGAAATATAGACTAGGTAAAAACATAGTCTAAGCAGGACCTCAGGACCTGGCCAGCTCTTGGGTTTATGTGCAGACTTAAAGGCTTGTGCCATGATCACCATACACATGGCACCTGTGACGTTAGTACATAGGGAATTCGTTCCGAGCGCGGAAACTGGAACTCAAACTGAAAGTGGGTTTGAAATCACATTTGTCCCTCTTCTGGTAGTCTCCCTTGACAGGGCTAAACCAGCTCCGGTTACCCCGGATTTGAGCTTAATTCTCTTCTGTACGGTTATTGGAAATTTGGTGGCACTTGATCTCCTTTTCAAGTACTGTGCATCACACTTGGACCACCGAGGAAGGTTCCATGAAGGGAATCAGATGAGAAGAGAAGTCTGATTTTTTTTTAAAAGACACTGTGCAGCAAACATCATCATCATCATCATTAGGTGCCCTGCCGCATGGCGTTGGCGACCATGGACTTCCAACCATCTCTATCTCTCGTTGCCCCCAGCATCTCTCCCACCCTCTTCATCCCCAGCCACTCTGCAAGTCCGTCCAGCATTCTCTCCTTGGGTCTACCTGGTGCTCTCTTTCCCTCCAGCTTTCCCGTTGTGACCAGGTGCTCCAAATCCCCCTTCCTCATAAAATGGCCTATAAATGTTGCCTGTCTTTTCCTAATCTTCCTTATCAGTGATCGACTTGTGTCTGCCTCCATCAAGACTGTCTCGTTTGTTTTCTTTGCTGTCCATGGAACTCTCAACATTCTTCTGAGAAACCACATACCACCTGCATATTGTGAGCAAAAACAAACGCGCATACGCACACTCGAGAAAAATCGGAACGCTAAAAAAATAAATAAATTAAAAAATTTTTTTTTAAAGTGATAATGATAATCTGAACAACAATATTTTTTCTCGGATAGATCTATGCAAGTTGTTTTTGTCTGCACTGTGAAAGCAGTATGTTGTGGCACAGTCTTAAAAAACACACACAAACAAACACACACACACACACACACACACACACACACACACACACACACACACACACACACACACACACACACACACACACACACACACACACAAACACACACAAAACAGGTTAAATTTCTCTTCTAACAAGACCCGCACCATGGAACCTTCCACAACAGTCCCTGTGCAATTCAGAATCATGTTCCCGGAAGTCAGCTATATGACATGAATTATATGATCTTTAACGTGTACAATAATCATGGTGAAGATAATAATGACATCAATAGTAATGTATTATTAGTATTGGTATTGCTCTTGTTATTATTGCTCTAATTTGATATTATCATTATTATTATCATTATTATCGTTATCATTATTATTATTATCATTATTATTATTATCATTGTTATTATTTTTTTAATTATTATTACAATTATAATTGTTATTATTATTACTATTATTATAGTAGTAGTAGTAGTAGCATCAACATTAGCATCATTGTTATTTATGTTGTTATTATAATTATTATTAGTATCATCATCATCATCATTATGCTATTATTATTAATACGATTATCAAACCGTTGTAATTAATTTTGTTATCAATATTATTGATCGATGACTTTATCTGTGGTCTTATGTTATTACTACCATTCTTGTTATCGACAAAACAAAACAAAAAAAGAAAACATTTCCATTCACAATATCATTGTTATTATCATCAAATTATTTTGTTATTAGTGTTAGTATTCTTCGTCTGTATCGACCGATTATGTTTATTTCAATTTCATTATCATCATCATTATTATCATCATTATTATCATCATTATTATCATCATTATTATCATCATTATTATCATCATCATTATTATCAGCATTATCATCATCATCATATCATCATCATCATCATCATTCATCATCATTATTATATCATTTATCATCATCATTGTTATCATCATCATCATTATCATCATCATTATTATTATTATCATTATATCATCATCATCATCATTATCATCATTATCATCATCATCATCATCATCATATCATCATCATCATCATCATCACCATCGTCATCATATCATCACCATCATCATCATCATCATCATCATCATCATCATCATCATCATCATCATTGAAAGATACTCGTCCTTCCTTTTCAATACATTATTCTTATCATCATTGTTATCATCATCATCAGTATTAGTGCTATTATTATCAGTGTTGTTGTTATTATTATCTTCACTGTCGATATTAATATTATAATTATTATCATTATTATTATTGTTATTGTTACTATCATTATATTATTATTATTACTATTATTATTATTATTATAATTATATTATTATTATTATTATTATTGTTACTATCATTATATTATTATTATTACTATTATTATTTAAATACAGGGTGTTTCAAAAAGAATACGCCAAAATCATTACGCAGTTTTTCAGGTCTATAGCATTGTAGTGGACTGAATCAGTGGTTATTTGATAGAGTAGTTATCACAGTTTATTATAACTATATTATTATTATTATTGTTACTATCATTATATTATTATTATTACTATTATTATTATT
>JAPXFY010000033.1:2133806-2148806 GCA_030674185.1 Monoplex corrugatus
TAGAGACAGATGTAAGGCCATGATCCCCAACGCCATGTGGCAAGGCACCTGATGATGATGATGATGATGATGATGATGATGATGATGATGATGATGATGATGATAATGATTTACTGACACTGACATTGTTTGTTGTGAAAG
Organism: Monoplex corrugatus; assembly: GCA_030674185.1. Classification (NCBI taxonomy): domain Eukaryota; kingdom Metazoa; phylum Mollusca; class Gastropoda; order Littorinimorpha; family Ranellidae; genus Monoplex; species Monoplex corrugatus. The sequence continues at coordinate 2,133,948 of JAPXFY010000033.1, forward strand.
CCACCGAACAGTGCACGAGCAACCAGAAGATGGACAACAGAGGAATGAGGGGGGCGGGGGGGGGGGGGGGGGGCGTTGTAACATATTTGTACAGAATTCCAGATTAAAAAAGACTGTAGCAAATTGGGCACAACAACACAAGCATCGTGTAATTATATGTACATCACCATCCATAATCCAGTTGTACATTCTTCCCTGAGTAGTAAGGCATACATGTAGATTGTGAATTTGAATTCTTTAACATTTGGACTGTGTCACTGTCATTCAGAGTGTAGGTACACGTACATGTGTACAAGCGTATCGATCTATCTATCTATCTATCTACGTGGAGAGAGCGAGAAAGAATGATAGATAGAGAGACAAAGACATAGAGACAGAGACAGAGAGAGAGAACGAGAGAGAGAGAGAGACAGAGAAAGAAAAAGAACGAGAGAGACAGAGACAGAGAGAGACAGATAAATAGAGAGAGAGGGACAGAGAGAGAAAGAGAGAGAGAGAGAGAGAGAGAGAGAGAGAGAGAGAGAGAGAGAGAGAGAGAGAGAGAGAGACTGAATGATTTTTATTACAGATGCAAAAGACATACGCAGGTTGAAACAACTAAAAGAACAGATACAGTAATGATGATAATAATCCAAATAACAATCATAATAATAGTAACAGTGTCAGTGATAATTATGATGATAGTAATAGTGACGATGGTGATGATGATGATAAAGAAATTAATCAGTAATGATGAGGATGATAATAATAATAATAACAACAACAATATTACTACTACTACTAGTAATAAAAATAGTGACGATGATATGATGATGATGATAATAATAATAATAATAATAATAATATACTGATGATGATGATAATAATAATAATGATGATGACGACGACGACGACAACGACGATGTAGATGATGATGACGACAATAATAACAAAAGTGATGATGATCATAATAATGATGATGATAATAATAATGATAACAACAATAACAAATACTAATCATACGACTAATTGTTCACCACTTCATTTCACAAAACCCTAAAACGCTTCAGAAAAGCGTGAGTGGCAGAGACAGTCACACGTCCATCAAATACATGTCAACCTCTACCGCTATGACGAAAACAGACAAACTATAAAGAGACATACAATGTGAAAAAAAAACAAGTAATAAAAAATGATTTATACCAAAACACCTCCTTCCTCATGGAGATAAAAAGACAGAAAACAGACAAAAACCAGACAAGACAGATAACTAAACCACGAACTATTGCTATGGTCTGTTACTGTTATTTTTCGTTTAAAGCCCAGCCGACTGCGTAGAGCCATGTCAGGGCTGCGCTATAGTCCAGTGACCAAAGGTCGGAGAACCTCCAATTGGAAGATGAGGGTTCGATCCTGCCTGGGTACCTCCCGTTTTGCAAAAAAGAAAAAAAAAAGAAGAAGAAGAAGAAGAAGAAGAAGAAGAAGAAGAGAAGAAGAAAGAAGAAGAAGAGAAGAAGAAGAAGAAGAAGAAGAAGAAGAAGAAGAAGAAGAAGAAGAAGAAGAAGAAGAAGAAGAAGAAGAAGAAGAAGAAGAAGAAGAAGAAGAAGAAGAAGAAGAAGAAGAAAAGAAGAAGAAGAAGAAGAAAAGAAGAAGAAGAAGAAGAGAAGAAGAAGAAGAAGAAGAAGAAGAAGAAGAAGAAGAAGAAGAAGAAGAAGAAGAAGAAGAAGAAGAAGAAGAAGAAGAAGAAGAAGAAGAAGAAGAAGAAGAAGAAGAAGAAGAAGAAGAAGAAGAAAAGAAGAAGAAGAAGTAAAAGAAGAAGAAGAAGAAGAAGAAGAAAGAAGAAGAAGAGAGAAAAGAGAAGAAGAGGAAGAAGACGACGACGAAAAAAAAAAAGAAGAAGAAGAAGGGTGAAGATGTATCTGGTCTCTCCGGATCAAAATGTGTGCAGACCTGCCATTGCTTAAACCCTTTTTCGCGCGTATACGCACACACAGAACATGCTGCATGTGCAAGTTAAAGATCCCATTAGGCATGTCAGTCGTCGGCTGATTTACGGACACATGAAAACATCCTCCATTAACGGCCACCTAAAACCTGAGCGTGCACGCTGTTGCGTAGGAAAATACTGTGTGCACAGCGTGAAACACTACCAAATAAATGAATGAATATATAAATACAATAAATAATAAATTAAATGAATAGACAGATAAATAAACAAATCGATAAATGAATACAGGAGGAAAGAAAGGAAGAAACAAAGAAAGAACAAATAAATAAATAAAAAAGAATAGATAGATAGATAGATAAATAAATAAGTAAATAAGTAAATAAACAAATAAATGCTAAAATAATTCCATGATTAATAATGAATAGATAAATAAATGAATGAATAGATAAGTAATAAATGAATAAATAATAAATAAATGAATAAATAAATAAATAAATAAATAATGAATAAATGAATGAATGGATGAATGGAAGAATAAATGAATGAATAAATGAATGAATGAATGGAAGAATGAATGAATGAATGAATGAATGAATGAATGAATGAATGAATGAATGAATGAATGAATGATGGAGACATCAGTACATAATAACTGCAAAAATGTGACCCCGAATGGGAAAAGAAGGCTAGAAACACAGCCAGCCACTAAAAGCTAAGACTATAAATTCTTGGAATGGGTCAGATTTGAATGCACCAAGATTTCGTGTCTTTTACATCCAATCTTCAATTTCCCCAAAATTTTATCGTATAACTGGAAGCACCCTAAAAACCAGCTATATACATATGTATTTCAGAAAAAAAAATCTTTTAAATTTTAAGAGCTTATCACTACCCTTGTCAAAAACATACCTACAAAAATTCAAACTTGTTTAAAATTAAAACAATAATAGATTGATCCATGAGGTTTTTTTGTTTTGTTTTGCTTGTTTGTTTGTTTGTTTTTGCATGCCAAATTGATAAACTTTCAAATTTTAAGAAGTGTGAAAAGCTCAAAAAATGAAAACTTTGCTCTTTAGCCTCCATCTTCCATGGAGGGTCAGAAACGTTGAACAAATTTTCAAACAAAAACGAAAACAAAACAAAACAAAACAAAAACAGTACAGACCTTAATTCTGTACAGGTACGGGAAATCAACGGGGATGGCTTTAATGCGATTATTAGAAAGATCCAGCGACTGCAAAGTAAACAATAGATGTAGGGAGACATCAAGTGACCACAAAGTAAAGAATAGAGGTAGGCAGACACCAAGTGACCACAAAGTAAACAATAGATGTAGGGAGACATCAAGTGACCACAAAGTAAACAATAGATGTAGGGAGACATCAAGTGACCACAAAGTAAACAATAGATGTAGGGAGACATCAAGTGACCACAAAGTAAACAATAGATGTAGGGAGACATCAAGTGACCACAAAGTAAACAATAGATGTAGGGAGACACCAAGTGACCACAAAGTAAACAATAGATGTAGGGAGACATCAAGTGACCACAAAGTAAACAATAGATGTAGGGAGACACCAAGTGACCACAAAGTAAACAATAGATGTAGGGAGACATCAAGTGACCACAAAGTAAACAATAGATGTAGGGAGACACCAAGTGACCACAAAGTAAACAATAGATGTATGGAGACATCAAGTGACCACAAAGTAAACAATAGATGTAGGGAGACATCAAGTGACCACAAAGTAAACAATAGATGTATGGAGACATCAAGTGACCACAAAGTAAACAATAGATGTAGGGAGACACCAAGTGACCACAAAGTAAACAATAGATGTAGGGAGACACCAAGTGACCACAAAGTAAAGAATAGATGTAGGGAGACATCAAGTGACCACAAAGTAAACAATAGATGTAAGCAGACACCAAGTGACCACAAAGTAAACAATAGATGTAGGCAGACATCAAGTGACCACAAAGTAAACAATAGATGTAAGCAGACACCAAGTGACCACAAAGTAAACAATAGATGTAGGGAGACATCAAGTGACCACAAAGTAAACAATAGATGTATGGAGACATCAAGTGACCACAAAGTAAACAATAGAGGTAGGGAGACATCAAGTGACCACAAAGTAAACAATAGATGTAGGGAGACACCAAGTGACCACAAAGTAAACAATAGATGTATGGAGACATCAAGTGACCACAAAGTAAACAATAGATGTAGGGAGACATCAAGTGACCACAAAGTAAACAATAGATGTAGGCAGACATCAAATGACCACAAAGTAAACAATAGATGTAGGCAGACATCAAATGACCACAAAGTAAACAATAGATGTAGGGAGACACCAAGTGACCACAAAGTAAACAATAGATGTAGGCAGACATCAAGTGACCACAAAGTAAACAATAGATGTAGGGAGACGTCAAGTGACCACAAAGTAAACAATAGATGTAGGCAGACATCAAGTGACCACAAAGTAAACAATAGAGGTAGGCAGACATCAAGTGACCACAAAGTAAACAATAGATGTAGGCAGACATCAAGTGACCACAAAGTAAACAATAGAGGTAGGCAGACATCAAGTGACCACAAAGTAAACAATAGAGGTAGGGAGACATCAAGTGACCACAAAGTAAACAATAGAGGTAGGCAGACACCAAGTGACCACAAAGTAAACAATAGATGTAGGGAGACATCAAGTGACCACAAAGTAAACAATAGATGTAGGCAGACATCAAGTGACCACAAAGTAAACATAGATGTAGGGAGACATCAAGTGACCACAAAGTAAACAATAGATGTAGGGAGACATCAAGTGACCACAAAGTAAACAATAGATGTAGGCAGACATCAAGTGACCACAAAGTAAACAATAGATGTATGGAGACATCAAGTGACCACAAAGTAAACAATAGATGTAGGGAGACATCAAGTGACCACAAAGTAAACAATAGAGGTAGGGAGACACCAAGTGACCACAAAGTAAACAATAGATGTATGGAGACATCAAGTGACCACAAAGTAAACAATAGAGGTAGGGAGACACCAAGTGACCACAAAGTAAACAATAGATGTAGGGAGACATCAAGTGACCAGAAAGTAAACAATAGATGTAGGGAGACATCAAGTGACCACAAAGTAAACAGTAGAGGTAGGGAGACATCAAGTGACCACAAAGTAAACAATAGATGTAGGGAGACATCAAGTGACCACAAAGTAAACAATAGATGTATGGAGACATCAAGTGACCACAAAGTAAACAATAGATGTAGGGAGACATCAAGTGACCACAAAGTAAACAATAGATGTAGGCAGACATCAAGTGACCACAAAGTAAACAATAGATGTATGGAGACATCAAGTGACCACAAAGTAAACAATAGAGGTAGGGAGACATCAAGTGACCACAAAGTAAAGAATAGATGTAGGGAGACATCAAGTGACAGCAAAGTAAACAATAGATGTAGGCAGACATCAAGTGACCACAAAGTAAACAATAGATGTAGGCAGACACCAAGTGACCACACAGTAAACAATAGATGTAGGGAGACATCAAGTGACCACAAAGTAAACAATAGAGGTAGGCAGACGTCAAGTGACCACAAAGTAAACAATAGATGTAAGCAGACACCAAGTGACCACAAAGTAAACAATAGATGTAGGCAGACATCAAGTGACCACAAAGTAAAGAATAGAGGTAGGGAGACATCAAGTGACCACAACGTAAAGAATAGAGGTAGGGAGACATCAAGTGACCACAAAGTAAACAATAGATGTAAGCAGACACCAAGTGACCACAAAGTAAACAATAGAGGTAGGCAGACACCAAGTGACCACAAAGTAAAGAATAGAGGTAGGGAGACATCAAGTGACCACAAAGTAAACAATAGATGGAAGCAGACACCAAGTGACCACACAGTAAACAATAGATGTAAGCTGACACCAAGTGACCACAAAGTAAACAATAGATGTAGGCAGACACCAAGTGACCACAAAGTAAAGAATAGAGGTAGGCAGACACCAAGTGACCACAAAGTAAACAATAGATGTAGGGAGACATCAAGTGACCACAAAGTAAACAATAGATATAGGGAGACACCAAGTGACCACACAGTAAACAATAGATGTAGGGAGACACCAAGTGACCACAAAGTAAACAATAGATGTAGGGAGACACCAAGTGACCACACAGTAAACAATAGATGTAGGGAGACACCAAGTGACCACAAAGTAAACAATAGATGTAGGGAGACACCAAGTGACCACAAAGTAAACAATAGATATAGGGAGACACCAAGTGACCACAAAGTAAACAATAGATGTAGGGAGACACCAAGTGACCACAAAGTAAACAATAGATATAGGGAGACACCAAGTGACCACACAGTAAACAATAGATGTAGGGAGACATCAAGTGACCACAAAGTAAACAATAGATGTAGGGAGACATCAAGTGACCACAAAGTAAACAATAGATGTATGGAGACATCAAGTGACCACAAAGTAAACAATAGATGTAGGCAGACATCAAGTGACCACAAAGTAAACAATAGATGTATGGAGACATCAAGTGACCACAAAGTAAACAATAGATGTATGGAGACATCAAGTGACCACAAAGTAAACAATAGATGTATGGAGACACCAAGTGACCTCAAAGTAAACAATAGATGTATGGAGACATCAAGTGACCACAAAGTAAACAATAGATGTAGGCAGACATCAAGTGACCACAAAGTAAACAATAGATGTAGGCAGACATCAAGTGACCACAAAGTAAACAATAGATGTAGGGAGACACCAAGTGACCACAAAGTAAACAATAGATGTATGGAGACACCAAGTGAACACAAAGTAAAGAATAGATGTAGGGAGACATCAAGTGACCACAAAGTAAACAATAGATGTAGGGAGACATCAAGTGACCACACAGTAAACAATAGATGTAGGGAGACACCAAGTGACCACAAAGTAAACAATAGATGTATGGAGACACCAAGTGACCACAAAGTAAACAATAGATGTATGGAGACATCAAGTGACCACAAAGTAAACAATAGATGTATGGAGACATCAAGTGACCACAAAGTAAACAATAGATGTAGGGAGACATCAAGTGACCACAAAGTAAACAATAGATGTAGGGAGACACCAAGTGACCACAAAGTAAACAATAGATGTATGGAGACGTCAAGTGACCACAAAGTAAACAATAGATGTAGGCAGACACCAAGTGACCACAAAGTAAACAATAGATATATGGAGACATCAAGTGACCACAAAGTAAACAAGTACTACATGCATTATCGCAAAACCATGCGATACACCCACACTTAATTTCCATTTCATAGAATGTCCCTTCTGAATTTATAAAATTTACGACAAAAATTAAAAATGAAACTCTCTGTTTTGTCGTGCCTGATGTCTTTCTTAATCTACAATGTATGTTTCATAGTTCAATTCAAATCGATATGCTATTATTTAATTCAGTGGAATATTATTCAGTTTATTTAACTTGATTTGAATTTGATTTGATTTAATCTGATGCAACCTAATCGAATTTAGTTTAATCTTATTTGATTTAGCTAAATTCAGTTTATTGTGTGATTGATTGGAAAATACTTTCAGCGAAACTAACTTTGCTAAACTTTGATAAACATTCATCGTTCAGAGATGTAATTCTTCGCTTAAAAAATTAAAAGTTATTCGTACTGCCATTCGAATCAACTGAAAAAGAAATGATTTTGACATTTAAATAAAATTAAGAGATTGCTGTTGTCATGGCTTATGAATGGAATACTTTTAATTCCTTTTAAGTTTTCAGTCGAATTAATATTTTAAATACATACCAAAAGGTATGTAAATGTATAGAACAGTACAGAATAGATGTCATGTTCACACAGACACACATTAAGTACAGACACACAAAACAAAAAAAGCATAATCACACACGTACATGCACACATACATATGCACTGAAGTCTATTCACAGCCACACCCATACACTTTATACATGATTAAATAGTAGAAATATATTATGGCTGTGGATCTGAATACATAGTAGAGATATATGATTGTGGTTCTGTATTGACAATATATAGCAGCTCTCGATTTCAGGGAGAGAGAGGACCAGAGCCCTAAAGGCAATGGCAGAAGCAGCAGGAAAAAAAAGCTCCAGCTGGATCTGGACCAGGAGGAACAAAAGTGAACTTCAAAAGGCTTAAAATTCCTCACATGTTGCTGGTGACCCATAGCCATGTGGTTAAGACATCCGTCACAAGGGTGACTTCGCCTTGAGAAACCTGACCACCTAGAATGCCCGGGATCGATTCCCGGAGGAGGAAAAAATGGCAACAGCAGAGAGGCATGCAGGAGTCATGACCTGGATGTAGCCCGGCCCCCTTACAGTGTCAGGAGTTAAGGGCCGAAACAGTTGTTTGACGGGGATTTCTCCTCTGAGGACCTTCTGCTGCCCGGCTCTCCTCAGAGTTTCTTACTATGCATAGGTATGTATGTATATTTTAATTATTAATTTTTAGGATCAGCGCACTCAGGGAGGTTACATTTGCGCTCACCTTTTTTTTTTCGTCCCATTTTCTACGCCACAGAAGCTGGCACAGTTTTTACAATGCTATGATGATGATGTAGATAATCACGACGCTATGGAGTTCCATCTAGGATTGAGACTTGCGTGACAAGGCTGTGCGCCACGTTTACTATCATAATATACCCTGGCGTCAACCAGGCCCGAGAGATACAGAAACCTGCGAAGCGGGTCAGAAGATTTGAGCAACACCTCAATGATGCATCCGTGAAGTGGATGAGACTCGACTGTGTGGTCCCAGTCTTCCCAATGAGCCCACAGCACGCCCAGCTCTGGGTTAGGGGCCGGTTAGAGCATAAAAATCCCACAATAAGTTTTGGAGGGAATGATGGGGATTCGAATCCACAACCTTCCAGTCAGTTGCGCTAACCATTACACCACGGTGACTGGTGTGTACACACACACACACGCACACAACACACACACACGCACACACACAACACAACACACAATAACACACACACACACAACAAACACCACGCACAAACACACACACACACACGCACACAACACAACACACACACGCACACAACACAACACACACACCACACAACACAACACACACACACACACACAACACACACACAACACACACACACACACACACACACACACACACACACACACACACACACACATACACACACAACACACACACAACACACACACAACACAACACACACAACACAAACACACACAACACACACACACACACACACACACACACACACACACACACCCCAGCAGAGAAGCCAGGATGTCCACACGATCCTCAGGTAGAGCCTCCAGGGCGTTGAAGGACAGGTCCATACTCATGAGACGCAGCAGTTCACCAAAGTCTTCTGGAAGTTCACTGATGGTGTTATGACTCAGGTTCAGGTGGACCAGGTTGGCCGCCAACGTCAGACCATCACTGGACATCGTGAATATATATCATCATCATCACCATACATGGCGTTGGCGATCATGGCCCTCCACACCAATCTACATGTATCTCCTGTTGCTGCAAATACATCTCCCACCCTCTGTGTGTGTGTGTGTGTGTGTGTGTGTGTGTGTGTGTGTGTGTGTGTGTGTGTGTGTGTCTCTCTCTCTCTCTCTCTATATATATATGTACATATATACACATATATATCTATATAAATATAGATTTTTATATAATTAATATATATATATGTACATATATATACACACATATACATATGTATGTATATATGTATGTATATATATATATATCTTGTGTGTGTGTGTGTGTGTGTACTCATAATATTTTATTTATTCATTGATTTCTGTATTTACTTACTTATTCATCCATTCATTCATTTATTTACTGACTTACTTGAATTATCTATTCATTCATTTGCAGCCCCATTGCCAGACCATCAATGCACATGATGAGAGTGTAACGTGCAGTGCATTATATCTACCTATTTATGTATTTATTTATACTACTTTATTTACTTACTCATTTGTATGTGAGAGTGTAACGTGCAGTGCATTATATCTACCTATTTATTTATATTACTTTATTTACTTACTCATTTATATGTGAGAGTGTAACGTGCAGTGCATTATATCTATCTATTTATGTATTTATTTATATTATTTTATTTACTTACTCATTTATATTTATATTTACTTACTGATTGACGTTTTAATTTATTTCATTCGTTTTTTCATCTTTATTTATTCATTCTTTCATTTATTCATATACTCATCTTACCCATGATTGATATGTCTATGTTTGCCTCTCTCTCCCTCCCTCTCTCTCTCTCTCCCCCTCCTCCTCTGTTCTTCGTTTTCTTGTGTGTTTTTGTCTTTATTTTTTGTTTTGTTTTTGTTCTAGCTTCTGCTCATTTAATTCCCTTTTTGTCTTCGCGGAAAACGTGACCTTTTTCAATTTTTTTTTAGTTTTGTGATAAATGATTTTTTCCTTTGTTTTCTTTTTTTCATGGAAAATGTTACTTTTTTCATTTTTTCTTTGTTATTTTCTGTCAATTCTTTTCTTCATGATTTTCGTTTCTTACTTTTCAATTTTTCTCTTTGAATAATGCAGCTATTTTTCACTTTCTCTTCGTAAAGAATGTGGCTACTTTTCAATTTTTCTAAATGACTTTATGCAGGTATTTTTTCTTCTTTTGTTCGTGAATAGTTCTGCTATTTTTCACTTTTTTCTTCGTAAAAATTTTGCTATTTTTCGTTTTTTTTTTCTTCGACAATAATGCTGCAATTTTTCAGTCGTGCTATTTTTCACTTTTTCTTCGTGAACAATGTTGCGATTTTTCAGTCGTGCTATTTTTCACTTTTTTCTTCGTGAACAATGTTGCAATTTTTCAGTCGTGCTATTTTTCTTTTTTTTAAATCGTGAACAATGTTGCGATTTTTCAGTTGTAGGCCTACTATTTTTCACTTTTTCTTCGTGAACAATGTTGCGATTTTTCAGTTGTAGGCCTACTATTTTTCACTTTTACTTCGTGAACAATGTTGCGATTTTTCAGTTGTAGGCCTACTATTTTTCACTTTTTCTTCGTGAACAATGTTGCGATTTTTCAGTTGTAGGCCTACTATTTTTCACTTTTTCTTCGTGAACAATGTTGCGATTTTTCAGTTGTAGGCCTACTATTTTTCACTTTTTCTTCGTGAACAATGTTGCGATTTTTCAGTTTAGCTATTTTCACTTTTTTCCTTCGTGAACCAGGTTGCTAGTTTTCTGTTTTGCTATTTTTCACTTCCCCCCCCGTGAACAATGTGGCTATTTTTCCCTTCGTAAACAATGTTGCTATTGTTCACTTTTTTTCTCACAAATAGTGCTGATGTTTTTTCTCTCTGTGAACTATCTTGCTATTTTTCTGTTTTGCTATGTTTCACTCTTTTCTCGTCGTGAACGATGTTGCCATTTTTCACTTTTTTTTCTCGTTTTTCTCCGTGAACATTGTTGCTGTTCTTCATTTTTGTTGTCCATGAACAATGTTGATATTTTTCAGTTTTGATATTTTTTCTTTTATATTTCTTCGTGAATAATGTTGCTATTTTTCACTTTTTCTCCTTGAACAATGTAGGTAGTTTTCAGTTTTGCTATTTTTCAGTTTTTCTTTGTGAATAATGTTTTTTTTTCACTTTTTTTCTTCGAGAACAATGTTGCGATTTTTCTTTTTTTTTTTTCTTCTTCGTGAACAATGTTGTTACTTTCCTGTTTTGCTATTTTTCACTTTTTCCCCTCGTGAACAATGCGGTTATTTTGTATTTTCCTATTTTTCACGTCTCTCCTCGTGAACAATTTTGCTATTCTTTACTTTTTCCTTGTGAAAAAATGCGGCAATTTTTAACTTTTCTATATGAATGATATGGCTGTTTTTAACTTTTGGGGCGTGAATGATGTGGATATTTTTCACTTTTATTTTTATCTGGTGCATGATTAAACACGTTTTGAAATTTTCTTCGTGAATAATGTGGATATTTTTCACTTTTCCTCTGTGATTAATGTGGCTTTTTTCTCCTTATTCGTGTGGTTCTTTTTCGATTTACATGTATTTATCTTCAAGTATTTCTGTACCCGATTCCACCTCTGTCATTTATGCTTTAGTGAACTGCGTAGGGTTCTTGTGAGACAATGAACCGTACAAACTAGTCATTATTATTATTACTTTTATTGTTATTATCATTATTATCATCATTATTATTATTATCATTATAACTATTATTGTAATTATTATTAGTATTGTTATTAACAGCCTTATCATTATCATTGTCATTATCAGTAACAGTTATAGTAGTGATTGTGGTGGTGGCAATAATAGTAGTAGTAATAGTAGTAGTAGTAGTAATAATAATAGTAGTAGCAGCAGCAGTAGTAGTTGCACTAGCAGCAGCAGTAGTGGTGGCAGCAGTAGTAGTATTAGTATTAATAGTAGTAGTAGTAGCAGCAGTAGTAGTAGTAGTAGCAGCAACAGCAGCAGTAGTAGTAGTAGTAGTAGCAGCAACAGTAGTAGTAGTAGTAGTAGCAGCAACAACAGCAGCAGTAGTAGTAGTAGTAGCAGCAGCAACAGCAGCAGCAGTAGTAGTAGTAGCAGCAGCAGTAGTAGTAGTAGCAGTAGTAGTAGTAGCACCAGCAGCAGTAGTAGTAGTAGCAGCAGCAGTAGTAGTAGTAGCAGCAGTAGTCGTAGTAGCAGTAGTAGTAGCACCAGCAGCAGTAGTAGTAGTAGCAGTAGTAGTAGTAACAGCAGTAGTAGTAGTAGTAGCAGTAGTAGTAGTAACAACAGTAGTAGTAGTAGTAACAGCAGCAGTAGTAGTAGTAATAGTAGTAGTAACAGCAGTAGTAGCAGTAGTAGTAGTAACAGCAGTAGTATGTAGTAGTAGTAGTAGCAGTAACAACAGTAGTAGTAGTAGCAGTAACAGCAGTAGTAGTAGTGGCATAAGCAGCAACAGTAGCAGTAATAATAGCAGCAGCAGCAGTAGTGGCATAAGCAGCAACAGTAGCAGTAATAGAAGTAGTAGTAGTAGCAGCAGCAGCAGTAGTGGCATAAGCAGCAACAGTAGCAGTAATAGAAGTAGTAGTAGTAGCAGCAGCAGCAGTAGTGGCATAAGCAGCAACAGTAGCAGTAATAGAAGTAGTAGTAGTAGCAGCAGTAGTAGTAGTGGCATAAGCAGCAACAGTAGCAGTAATAGAAGTAGTAGTAGTAGCAGCAGTAGTAGTGGTGGCATAAGCAGCAACAGTAGCAGTAATAGAAGTAGTAGTAGTAGCAGCAGTAGTAGTAGTGGCATAAGCAGCAACAGTAGCAGTAATAGAAGTAGTAGTAGCAGCAGTAGTAGTAGTGGCATAAGCAGCAACAGTAGCAGTAATAGAAGTAGTAGTAGTAGCAGCAGCAGCAGTAGTGGCATAAGCAGCAACAGTAGCAGTAATTGAAGTAGTAGTAGTAGCAGCAGTAGTAGTAGTGGCATAAGCAGCAACAGTAGCAGTAATAGAAGTAGTAGTAGTAGCAGCAGTAGTAGCAGCAACAGTCAGCATATCATGACCAATAACAGCAGTACTGCCCAAAGCTCACCCGAAACTAGTCAGACTGTTGTACGAGACATCCAGCACCCGAAGCCTGTAGCAATGTTTGATAGCTTTGGGGATTTCCGTCAGCAAGTTGTGCGAAACATCCAACTCCTCCAGCATCTTTAACTTGAGCAATCCATCGGGCAAGGTCTTCAGCAGATTGTTCGCCATACGCAGATGCTGCATAATCTTCAGCTGACTTATCGCTGGGGGCACCTGGTGATGGAAGCAAGCATACAACAATTGAAACTGTAACTACAACCTGTGAATTAGTCTCACAACAGGTGACATTAAGGACACAGCAGTCAAGTGGGCAAATATCAGACTTCCAATCCCAAAGTTCTGGAACCAGAAAAACCACGAAAAAAGAATAAGAACGCGTAGTTAATACAACCAGACAAGACAGGATCAAAATTTCGGTCAACTGGCCTTTGTTAAGCGTAAGATCACAAACAAACAAACAAACACCAGATACAAAAATTCGGAGAAAAAAACCTGCGGCTCCGTCCGGTGTGAGAAAAGGAATAAACTGACTAAAAGTGATATCATAATGTGTACTTGAGTAAATATGATTTCAGACCGGAAGTGAGAGGAATTCTGCAATTTGAAAAGTGGTCATGCCATATTAATATGGTTTTATCCTGTTTGCTTGAAACGCGGGCAGTCACACATGCTTCTGGATTCCAAGGTTCCAGGTTCGATCCTCCAGGACACCATCACCTGGATGGTGAAGGGAAGTAATTTTTTTATCCCCCCAGGTCAGCATGTATGCGGGCCTGCCTGTGCCAAAAAAACAAAAAACAAAAAAACAACCTTCGTGTTTATGTACACGCATGCCAAATAAATGAATAAATGAATAAATAAATAGATAAATAAATAAATAAATGAATAAATAAATAACTAATAAATAAACCAATAAATGAATAAATAATAAATAGATAAATACATGAAATAAAATGAAATAAATAAAATAAAATAAAATAAAATTTTTTTAAAAAAACGCCATCCAAGATTCTTCTGTAAGTCATGTCAGTGGCTGATTCATGGAAACATGAGAACACCCAGCACACACACACACACACACAACGTGAAACAACACGGTGGAATGTGGTCAGCTGGCCTTACAGCTTGAATTTTCCATGCTCCTCTAAACTTTAACCCTTCGACTCCCGCACCCTATTCACCAACTGCAAAAACTTAACCCTTTGACTCCCCCATCCTATCCACCAGCTCCAAGAAGCTGGTGGAGAGAGAGAGAGAGAGAGAGAGAGAGAGAG
>JAPXFY010000033.1:2153806-2163806 GCA_030674185.1 Monoplex corrugatus
GGACAGAGTGCGGGAGTCAAAGGGTTAAACGTGCATAACTGGTATTCTGGCATGCGTATACACATGATGGGGATTCAGGCACTGGCAAGTCTTCAGGCACGCTGCCCTGGGAAACTGAAAAATCCTCCACTCTTTACCCACCTAGGCGATTCGAACCCAAGACGTCCCGACTAGAAGTCCGATATCTAACCATTTGACTTAGCACGTCCATCATTGACCATCTTTGCGGTCACACCATATCTGGTGATGCGTGTGGCCGTTTCAATTCCATCATCTACCAAACCGCCATGGCACCTGGCGCTTGGTGGTCAGAGGAGTTGTAATCGGCCATGTTTACTGTCGACCCATTTGATAAAGGTGACATCGCCGTAAGACGTGTCCAGCTGTCCGGTCCTCTTGACCAAGGCGACATCTTTGGTGAAGGTGTCTGTTTGAACTTGTGGTTTACATGAACGTTGAGCTGGTTGTGGCAAGTGTGGAGCCTCTTCAGGACCACTTGCTGCTGTCTGG
The DNA here is from genome assembly GCA_030674185.1 of Monoplex corrugatus. Lineage (NCBI taxonomy): Eukaryota > Metazoa > Mollusca > Gastropoda > Littorinimorpha > Ranellidae > Monoplex > Monoplex corrugatus. Next base: position 2,154,317 of record JAPXFY010000033.1, read on the forward strand.
ATGGAAGGTGGTAGTCATTCCTTTCTGTCGGTAGCTAAAAGGGTGATCTGATGATGCTCCTTATCTTGCTGTAGCTGACATGACACTGTTGTCTGGTGGGTGATCTGATGATGCTCCTCATCTTGCTGTAGCTGACATGACACTGTTGTCTGGTGGGTGATCTGATGATGTTCCTCATCTTGCTGACATGACACTGTTGTCTGGTGGGTGATCTGATGATGCTCCTCATCTTGCTGTAGCTGACATGACACTGTTGTCTGGTGGGTGATCTGATGATGCTCCTCATCTTGCTGTAGCTGACATGACACTGTTGTCTGGTGGGTGATCTGATGATGCTCCTCATCTTGCTGTAGCTGACATGACACTGTTGTCTGGTGGGTGATCTGATGATGCTCCTCATCTTGCTGTAGCTGACATAACACTGTTGTCTGGTGGGTGATCTGATGATGCTCCTCATCTTGCTGTAGCTGACATGACACTGTTGTCTGGTGGGTGATCTGATGATGCTCCTCATCTTGCTGTAGCTGACATGACACTGTTGTCTGGTGGGTGATCTGATGATGCTCCTCATCTTGCTATAGCTGACATGACACTGTTGTCTGGTGGGTGATCTGATGATGCTCCTCATCTTGCTGTAGCTGACATGACACTGTTGTCTGGTGGGTGATCTGATGATGTTCCTCATCTTGCTGTAGCTGACATGACACTGTTGTCTGGTGGGTGATCTGATGATGCTCCTCATCTTGCTATAGCTGACATGACACTGTTGTCTGGTGGGTGATCTGATGATGCTCCTCATCTTGCTGTAGCTGACATGACACTGTTGTCTGGTGAGTGATCTGATGATGCTCCTCATCTTGCTGTAGCTGACATGACACTGTTGTCTGTTGGTCTTCCTCCGCTCCCATTCTTTCTCCTCCAGCTCATCTGCCGTCTCGCTCGTTTACAAGTATCCCACAACGGGCGGGAATCCATTGGATGCCTGACTCTTCTGGTTTTTCTGATTTGCTAGATTTCTGTTGCAAACCAGGTGCTTGCCCACAACCGCCAGAAATGGGGTCAGCAAGAACACAGACAGCTTACTTGATTCATCGCAGGACAACACTACACACTCAAAAATAGGCATTCAGACACACGCATTTCATCTGTTCTAGGATCATCATCATCATCATCATGTGCCCTGCCGCATGGCGTTGGCGATCATGGCCCTCCATACGAATCTATCCCTCGTCGCTGCAAGTACATCTCCCACCCTCTCTGTCCTCAGCCAACCTGCAAGTCCGTCCAGTATTTTCTCCCTGGGTTTATCTGGTGTTCTCTTTCCCCTCCAGCTTTTCTGTTGTGACCGGGTGCTCTAATTTCTCTTTCCTCATAAAATAGCATAATTATAAATGTTGCTTGTCTTTTTCTAATCTTCTTTATTAATAAGTTTCTTGTGTTTGCCTCCTTTAAGACTTTCCCGGTTGTTTTCTTTGCTTTCCATGGAACTCTCAACATTCTTCTTAGAAACCACATTTCAGTTGCCTCAAATTTGTTCTGACTTCGCGTGTTGCCGCGCCTCACAATCGTACAACAATGTTGGTTCTACATAACACTGAACAACTCTCTTCCTGACGTTAATTGATAGGTATTACTTGGTAAGAATGCTTTTCATCTTCTTGAATGCTGTTTTAGCTTGGCCGATTCTACTCGATATTTCTAGGATCACCACATCTTTTTCCATTCTTCTTCTCTTGGAAAAACAACAAAAACAGATCAAAGCTGTCCCATAATGATCACAACTGTCCCCATAATGATCACAACTGTCCCTATAATGATCACAACTGTCCCTATAATGATCACAGCTGTCCCTATAATGATCACAGCTGTCCCCATAATGATCACAGCTGTCCCTATAAAGATCACAGCTGTCCCCATAATGATCACAGCTATCCCCATAATGATCACAGCTATCACTATAATGATCACAACTGTCCCATAATGATAACAGCTGTCCCTATAATGATCACAGCTGTCCCTATAATGATCACAACTGTCCCCATAATGATCACAACTGTCCCCATAATGATCACAACTGTCCCCATAATGATCACAACTGTCCCCATAATGATCACAACTGTCCCCATAATGATCACAACTGTCCCTATAATGATCACAACTGTCCCTATAATGATCACAGCTGTCCCCATAATGATCACAACTGTCCCATAATGATCACAACTGTCCCCATAATGATCACAACTGTCCCTATAATGATCACAACTGTCCCTATAATGATCACAACTGTCCCTATAATGATCACAGCTGTCCCCATAATGATCACAACTGTCCCTATAATGATCACAACTGTCCCCATAATGATCACAACTGTCCCCATAATGATCACAATGTCCCTATAATGATCACAACTGTCCCATAATGATCACAACTGTCCCTATAATGATCACAACTGTCCCTATAATGATCACAGCTGTCCCTATAATGATCACAGCTGTCCCCATAATGATCACAGCTGTCCCTATAATGATCACAGCTGTCCCCATAATGATCACAGCTGTCCCTAATAAAGATCACAGCTGTCCCCATAATGATCACAAACTGTCCCTATAATGATCACAGCTGTCCCATAATGATCACAACTGTCCCTATAATGATCACAACTGTCCCTATAATGATCACAACTGTCCCTATAATGATCACAACTGTCCCTATAATGATCACAGCTGTCACCATAATGATCACAGCTGTCCCTATAATGATCACAGCTGTCCCTATAATGATCACAGCTGTCCCTATAATGATCCAAGCTGTCCCTATAATGATCACAGCTGTCCTATAATGATCACAACTGTCCCTATAATGATCACAACTGTCCCTATAATGATCACAACTGTCCCTATAATGATCACAGCTGTCCCATAATGATCACACTGTCCCTATAATGATCACAACTGTCCCATAATGATCACAACTGTCACCATAATGATCACAGCTGTCCCATAATGATCACAGCTGTCCCTATAATGATCACAACTGTCCCATAATGATCACAACTGTCCCATAATGATCACACTGTCCCTATAATGATCAACAACTGTCCATAATGATCACAACTGTCCCTATAATGATCACAGCTGTCCCTATAATGATCACAACTGTCCCATAATGATCACAACTGTCCCCATTAATGATCACAACTGTCCCTATAATGATCACAACCTGTCCACTTATGATCAACTTCACCATATGATCCACTGTCCCTATAATGATCACAACTGTCCCATATGATACATGTCCCTAAATGATCACACTGTCCCTTAATGATCACAACTGTCCCTAATGATCACAACTGTCCCATTAATGATCACACTGTCCCTATAATTGATCACAGACTGTCCCATAATGATCACAAGCTGTCACCTATAATGATCACAGCTGTCACCATAATGATCACAACTGTCCCATAATGATCACACTGTCCCTATAATGATCACAACTGTCCCTATAATGATCACACTGTCCCATAATGATCCAACTGTCCTATATGATAATGCTAGCACTGTCCCTAATAATGATCACAACTGTCCCTTATAATGATCACAACTGTCCCTAATGATCACACTGTCCATATGATCACACTGTCCCATAATGATCACAGCTGTCCCTAATGATCACAACTGTCCCCTATAATGATCACAACTGTCCCTATAATGATCACAACTGTCCCATAATGATCACACTGTCCCTATAATGATCACACTGTCCCATAATGATCACAACTGTCCCATAATGATCACAACTGTCCCATAATGATCACAACTGTCCTATAATGATCACACTGTCCCTATAATGATCACACTGTCCCATAGATCACAACTGTCCCATAATGATCACAACTGTCCCATAATGATCACAACTGTCCCTATAATGATCACAACTGTCCTATAATGATCACAACTGTCCCATAATGATCACACTGTCCCTATAATGATCACAACTGTCCCTATAATGATCACATCTGTCCCATATATGATCACAACTGTCCCATAATGATCACAACTGTCCCTATAATGATCACAACTGTCCCATAATGATCACAACTGTCCCTATAATGATCAACTGTCCCATAATGATCACAGCTGTCCCTATAATGATCACAGCTGTCCCATATAATGATCACAGCTGTCCCTATAATGATCACAGCTGTCCCTCATAATGATGATCACAACTGTCACCATAATGATCACAACTGTCACATAATGATCACAACTGTCCCATAATGATCACAAACTGTCCCATTAATGATCACAACTGTCCCTTATAATGATCAACAACTGTCCCTATAATGATCACAACTGTCCCTATAATGATCACAACTGTCACTATAATGATCACAGCTGTCCCTTATAATGATCACAGCTGTCACCTATAATGATCTCACTGTCCCATAATGATCACAACTGTCACCTATAATGATCACAACTGTCCTATAATGATCACACTGTCCCATATGATCACAAGCTGTCACCATAATGATCAACGTCATATGTCACACTTCATAATGATCACAACTGTCCCTATAATGATCACAGCTGTCCCATAATGATCACAGCTGTCCCATAATGATCACACTGTCCCTTAATGATCACAGCTGTCCCTATAATGATCCACAACTGTCCCATAATGATCACAACTGTCACCATAATGATCACACTGTACCTAATGATCACAACTGTCCATAATGATCACAACTGTCCCTATAATGATCACAACTGTCCCTATAATGATCACAACTGTCACATAATGATCACAACTGTCCCTATAATGATCACAGCTGTCCCTATAATGATCACAACTGTCCCTATAATGATCACAACTGTCCCTATAATGATAACAGCTGTCCCTATAATGATCACAGCTGTCCCTATAATGATCACAACTGTCCCTATAATGATCACACCTGTCCCCGTAATGATCACAACTGTCCCTATAATGATCACAACTGTCCCTATAATGATCACAGCTTTCCCTATAATGATCACAGCTTTCCCTATAATGATCACAGCTGTCCCTATAATGATCACAGCTGTCCCTATAATGATCACACCTGTCCCTATAATGATCACAACTGTCACCATAATGATCACAACTGTCCCCATAATGATCACAGCTGTCACCATAATGATCACAGCTGTCCCTATAATGATCACAGCTGTCCCTATAATGATCACAACTGTCCCTATAATGATCACAGCTGTCCCTATAATGATCACAGCTGTCCCCATAATGATCACAGCTGTCCCTATAATGATCACAGCTGTCCCTATAATGATCACAACTGTACCCATAATGATAAATACTGTCTCCATAAGCTTGAGGTCGCAAAGGGAGTGAGGTGGTAGAGACATCAACTTTTCTCGGGACCAGCGCCTCGCGACCAGAATATACACATCCCAGAACTTTCTCAAAGCCTTGTTATCATTGTTGGGTCAGAAGAGTGTGATCATGTCCCGTTCATTTTCTTCATTAAGGACATTTTTGTTCTATTTCTCTTGAGCCTTGGATCCATTACTGTTTAAACACACACACACACACACACACACACATACACACACACACACACACACACACACACACACACACACACACACACACACACACCCCACAAATACACACACACGCAAATACACACGCACACACACACAAATACACACGCAAATACACACGCACACACACAAATACACACGCGCACGCACACACACACCCTGTATGTGTATGTGTGTGTGTGTGTGAGTGATGTGTGTGTGTGTGTGTGTGTGTGTGTGTGTGTGTGTGTGTGTGTGTGTGTGTGTGTGTGTGTGTGTGAAACAAGGATGTGTCTTAACGCCATTATATATTTATATATTTACCTATGTATCTATACATATACCTATATCTATCTATCTATCTAAATATCTATCTATCTATCTATGCACATATATATGTATATATCTATCTATCTATATATACATATATCTCTATATACATATACATACATATACATATATGTATGTATGTATACATACACATATATATTATGTACATATATACATATATATATATACATATATATGTACATATATATGTTCATATGTGTATAGATATATACATATATATATAAATCCAGGTGCGATATCTTATAACTGTGCGGCTTCTCTCGTGAACAGCTGAACATACTCTACAAAGACCTTACCTCTTCCAGTTTAATTCCGGACAAATCCAGGTGCGATATCTTATAACTGTGCGGCTTCTCTCCGATGAGGATCAGGAGGGATCTAGGATCCTGAGAAGGCAGGAAAATGGGGTTCTCTGCCACCGACAACGTCACCAGAGATTTGGGCATGACCAGCTCCGTCAGAGCATTGCTCGAGAGGTCCAGCTCTCTCAGCTGATTCATCGTTTCGCCCAGACCTTTCGGCAGCGCTGAGATTTGGTTACTGCCCACGCGTAACACCTGAATGGATGGAATGGTTGGTACAAAGGGTTGTTCGTGACTGTGAGTGAGGGCGGGAGCACGTGTGGGGGTGGGGTGGGGTGGGTGAGAGTGGTGTGTGTGTGTGTGTGTGTGTGTGTAGGGGAGTGTTGTGTGTGTTTGTTGTGTATGTGCGTGTGTGGTGTGTGTGGTGTGTGTGTGTGTGTGTGTGTGTTGTGTGTGTGTGTGTGTGTGTGTGTGTGTGTGTGTGTGTGTGTGTGTGTGTTCGTTCTTTGATTTAACGTCTTTTCACTATGAGTGATATTAGATGAAAAAAAAAAAAAGTATGTGAGATGAGAGATGGCCGGGTTGGTTTTGGGGCATAGAGGAGACAGAGTTATAGACATAATGGAACAAGAACTTAACACTAACATTTAACATCAACAATGTGTATGGAAAATTTAACTCTAAAGTACAAACTTCATAAACTTAAAGTAATGCATTAATAGGACTGTGAACCAACGATTCTGAAATTTTAACTGACAAAAATTGATCGGAAGTTACTTCTTTAAAATGAGTTTCAGAATAATTTTCTTGCGTTAACATTTTTGGTAAAAAAGACGTAGCATTTTGCAGTAAAATAGACAGTGAAACAGTGTGAATTGTTCGCCGCAAATACACTTGACATTTTTACAGTATTTTGTTTTCAATGCGTTTAGCTGAATACGAAAATGAACAGCAACAATCGTTCTCAAATGATATATGGAAGAAAACTGCAATTTTTTACACACATTTTCAAATGAAAGTTTTATCATTTGTTGTGACACAAACTTTTCATGGAAATGTTCATGAAAACGAATCCATGAGGCTGATTCTAGCAAGTTGCAAGCTTCTTTTACGGAAGTATTAATACGTAATTCTGTAGTATTATCAGAATTGTGTGCACCTTGCTTAGCTGCTCTGTCAACTACTTCGTTGCCGTGAAGACCAACGTGAGAAGGCACCCAGCATAAACTGAGATCTGTACCTTTTATCCTTAAACGATGTATAAGATGATTTGCCTCAGTAATTATATCAGGTCTTGTGTCTGTATCAAAAGACTGCAAAGCATATAATACAGATTTTGAATCAACAAAGAGAACTACTTTGAAAAATACATGTGTAAGGTTTACTAGATAATGCAACGCTTGTAAAATAACGACTAATTCCGCTGTAAAGATAGATATATTTGCCCCAAGTGTGTGTGTGTGTGTATGTGTGCGTGTTGTGTGTATGTGTGTGTGCGTGTATGTGTGTGTAGTGTGTGTGTGTGTGTGTGTGTGTTGTGTGTGTGTGTGTGTGTGTGTGGTGTGTGTGTGTGTGTGTGTGTGTGTGTGTGTGTGTGTGTGTGTGTGTGGTGTGTGTGTGTTGTATGTGTGCGTGTCTGTGTGTATGTGTATGTGTGTGTGAGTGCGTCTTTTTTTGTTTTGTTCGTTCTTTGATTTAACGTCTTTTCACTATGAATGATATTAGACGGTGTGTGTGTGTGTGTGTGTGTGTGTGTGTGTGTGTGTGTGTGTGTGTGTGTGTGTGTGTGTGTGTGTGTGTTGTGTGTTGTGTGTGTGTGTGTGTGTGTGTGTGTGTGTATGTGTCAGTCAGTGTGTGTATATTTGTGTGTGTGTGTGTTTGTGTTTGATGTGTGTGTGTGTTTCATGTATGTGTGTGTGTGTGCACGCGTGCATACGTACGTAAGTGTGCGTGTGTGTATGTATATATGTATATATATATATATATATATATATATATATATATATATATGTGTGTGTGTGTGTGTGCGCGCGCGCACGCGTGCGTGTGTGTGTGTCTGTTTGAACGCGTGCGTTTGTGTGTTTGGGTGTGTTTTAGACTGATTATGATATACTGTATATTAGAATCATACTAATGCACGAATGCTGCTTATTTGTCATAGTTCATAACATTTTCGAGTAAGAAATGTTGAATTAAAATTTTAATCTTACAGATATTTAATGTTCCCATGTCACAAATTGGAACCATTTAATTTCACTGATTGACTGCTCTGATTAAATGATCATCTTTTCTCCACTGTGTGTGAACAAAGACCGGTATGCTATTTTTCATTGTGGGATGATAACAATGACTTCATTTCTAGAAATGTCATCATCATCATCAGGTGCCCTGCCGCATGGCGTTGGCGACCATGGACTTCCAACCATCTCTATCTCTCGTTGCCCCCAGCATCTCTCCCACCCTCTTCATCCCCAGCCACTCTGCAAGTCCGTCCAGCATTCTCTCCCTGGGTCTACCTGGTGCTCTCTTTCCCTCCAGCTTTCCCGTTGTGACCAGGTGCTCCAAAACCCCCTTCCTCATGAAATGGCATATAAATGTTGCTTGTCTTTTCCTAATCTTCCTTATGAGTGATCTACTTGTGTCTGCCTCCATCAAGACTGTCTCGTTTGTTTTCCCCGCTGTCCATGGAATTCTCAACATTCTTCTGAGAAACCACATCTCGGCTGCCTTGATCCTGCTCTGGCTTTGCTTGCTGACTGTCCACGCCTCGCATCCGTACAACAGTATTGGTTCTATATAACATTCAAGGACTCTCTTTCTGATGTTAATTGATAGGCATTTGTTGGTAAGAATGCTTGTCATCTTCTTGAACGCTGTTTTGGCTTGGCCGATTCTGCCAGCTATTTCCGATGTGCATCTGCCGTCTGATGAAATGACCGTTCCCAGGTATTTGAACTTATTAACCTGTGTCAAGGTTGTGCCATTTGCTGTTATTTTGCAGGAGGGGATTTCATGTTTTTTACCGATCACCATGACTTCAGTCTTCCTGCTGTTCAGTTCCAACCCCTTACCTTTGCTGTCTATTTATAGTATATTCACAAGGTTTTGTAGGTCCCTTTCATTTTCTGCAATTAGCACGGTGTCATCTGCATACCGAATGTTGTTTATCGTTTTCTCTCCAATCTTTAATCCAGGATCTTCTTCTAGGTTTCTCATGATGTTTTCGCTATACAGTGAAAACAGATCTGGTGA
>JAPXFY010000033.1:2166306-2186306 GCA_030674185.1 Monoplex corrugatus
ACAGACAGAGAGAACGACAGAGAGAGACAGACAGACAGACAGAGAGACAGAGACAGATAGACAGAGACAGAGAGAGACAGGGGAGAAAGAGAGACAGAGAGAGACAGAGAGAAGGACAGAGAGAGACACAGAGAGAGAAACAGACAGGCAGACAAACAGAGACAGAGAGCGACAGAGGGAGAAAGACAGACAGAGAGAGACAGAAACAGAGACAGAGAGAGCACGTGAGCGAGCAAGCGAGCGAGCGAGAGAGAGAGAGAGAGAGAGAGAGAGAGAGAGAGAGAGAGCGAGAGAGTGAGAGAGCGAGAGAGTGAGAGAGAGAGCGAGGGAGAGAGAGTGGGAGAGATAGACAGAGAGAGGCAGGCAGGCAGGCAGGCAGACAGACAGGCACGTAGACAGAGGCAGGCAAACAGACAGACAAATAGCCAGAAAGCCAGACAGACAGACAGACAGAACAGACAGACAGACCTCCAATGTTCTCAAACGACTCAGGTCCTGTGGTAACCCTGCCACTCGGTTCTTGCTGAAGTCTAGGGTGATCAGAAGCTGGTGCTCTCCCAGCGAGTCGGGAATCACGGACAGTTTGTTCTCAGCCGCCAACAGGTGTTTCAAGGTCACGATACGGTTCAGTGAATCAGGCAACATCTGCATTGATTTGCGTTAAGTAGACAGCTTGTCAAAAAAAGACCACAAAGTTCTGTATTGTTATTTTTGATTTAAAGCCCAGCCCACTGCATTAAGCTTCACCTGGCGATAGATGTCTTAAAACATATACATTATCTCAATGGGGAAAAAAGCTGGAAAAATTTTGTATTTATATATATATATATATATATATATATATATATACATATATATATATACTAAATTTTCCCACGACGAAATCAGTCTTAACGAGCATTTTGGGCATTTTGAGATATACATATCACTGGAAAGTGTACATTCAGCTGATTATTTTGGTACTTGAATAAAGTTTGTACTAAAAAAAAATGTAGAAGTTATGTATGTTTAATGTCATTAAGCTGTATGACGGCCATTTTGAGAAAATGGCCTCTAAAGTTTTTGTATGCTCTCCTACACATTTTCCTTAAATTTCTTTATTTGGTGGATTTGATCCAGTTTGTTTCTAATTTTCGATGTCATTATCTGAAAGGTGCACCAAAGAGCTTTCCATCAGTATATTACATGTGGGGGTACTGTACAGGTTACGGTTCACAATAAGAGACAAAAAATAGGTACTTTTGGTAGAAAATTGCGTTCTTTCTGCTGCGATCAGTGCATTAAAATACCATTTAAATTGATTAATAATATTTTTTCAAGAAAAAAATTTCTGAGGGGGGATAGATTATAGTCTACAAAAATCAATTTAGAGAAAAAGTCAAAACACCCCAGACAGACCCTCAGTCACCTTTTCAGCTCCTAGTGCTGTTTGACTGACTGCGAGTTAAGACTGATTTCGTGGCGGGAGGTCACATATATATATGCATTCGCACACATCATCTAAGGATGTGCTTCTGGCGCTGACTATTCCAGCCAATTTATCATCAGGGGGGTTAAAAAAACAAACATACAGAAGGACAATAAAACATACATAATAACAGGCCTAAACCATCTAAAATTGTTTCTGCATACACATTACCTTACAGCTAAAGATGCACATCATACATGTACCCAATTATCAATCCTAAGAGAAAGTATTAAAGGTTTATAAAAACACATACAGGTGAATGGACCATTAAGGCGGAAAATGACAGGAAGAAATGACAGAAAGCAAAGGAACAAGACAGAAAATGACAGGAAGAAATGACAGAAAGCAAAGGAACAAGACAGAAAATGACAGGAAGAAATGACAGAAAGCAAAGGAACAAGACAGAAAATGACAGGAAGAAATGACAGAAAGCAAAGGAACAAGGCAGAAAATGACAGGAAGAAATGACAGAAAGCAAAGGAACAAGACAGAAAATGACAGGAAGAAATGACAGAAAGCAAAGGAACAAGGCAGAAAATGACAGGAAGAAATGACAGAAAGCAAAGGAATAAGGCGGAAAATGACAGGAAGAAATGACAGAAAGCAAAGGAACAAGACAGAAAATGACAGGAAGAAATGACAGAAAGCAAAGGAACAAGACAGAAAATGACAGGAAGAAATGACAGAAAGCAAAGGAACAAGGCAGAAAATGACAGGAAGAAATGACAGAAAGCAAAGGAACAAGGCAGAAAATGATAGGAAGAAATGGCAGAAAGCAAAGGAACAAGACAGAAAATGACAGGAAGAAATGACAGAAAGCAAAGGAACAAGACAGAAAATGACAGGAAGAAATGACAGAAAGCAAAGGAACAAGACAGAAAATGACAGGAAGAAATGACAGAAAGCAAAGGAACAAGACAGAAAATGACAGGAAGAAATGACAGAAAGCAAAGGAACAAGACAGAAAATGACAGGAAGAAATGACAGAAAGCAAAGGAGCAAGACACAAACAAAAGACAGTGACAGAACAGAGGAACTTTCTTGCTCAGAATCTCCAGAAGGTGGGGATACTATTTATACTGAAGAAGTCCCTGGCATCCCCACGGGGGTGGGGGTGGGTGGGGGGGGGATCAGATAAGCATGGTGACGATAATTGTTTCGGTGATGTGATTCATTGCCTATAGTTATGTCAATAAGACGAACGCCTGATAAACTGGACGTTAGAATCAAAAGGCTAGAACCCTATCACTCCCACACTATCTGAAACTGGTCCATCATCTCGAGTTCAATCCCAGCATGTAACATAAACATCGGCCTGTTCGCTGCCCATGATAATGGTCAAATCATTGTGTTGGTGTCCCCAGCCTTGGGTTTCATTGTTCCTGTAAGCCCTGTCTTCACTTCAAGACCTCGCCAGCGCATGGGGTTTTGTGCTGGCTCGAGGAGTCTGTCAAATAGCAGATGCCAGATTGGGTGAAGCGCATATGAATTGTCCCACTGTGATAAATCCTTCCTGTATGACCTCCAACGTTAAACTGCAATTCTAAACAACAACGACGACGACAACAACAACAACAACGACGACAACAACAACAACAACGACAACAATAACAACAACCACAACGACAACGATGACGACAACAACAACGACAACAACAACAACGACGACGAAGACGATAGCGACAACAACAACTGGAAAGATCAGCGAAGGTACAACAACAAAAACAAAAAATTATGCTAAAACGTTCCTTCTCCATCCTCACAAACCGTCTACCACCCTCACCACACAACCATCACCACCAGCACCCTCACCACACAACCATCACCACCAGCACCCTCACCACACACACATCACCACCAGCACCCTCACTACACACACATCACCACCAGCACCCTCACCACACAACCATCACCACCAGCACCCTCACCACACACACATCACCACCAGCACCATCACCACACACACATCACCACCAGCACCCTCACCACACACACATCACCACCAGCACCCTCACGATCACACAGACACACCTTCCAAAGAGTTGGCAGATACATCCCAGGTGTCTACTACATTCTTCAACTGATGGCCGCCCTAAAGCAGCATATCCTCCCTTCCCTATCTCTGCTCTACATAAACCTTCACAGAGCTGGAAGTGACCCTTAAGATGATCAAGTTCTTCAAATCATCGATGTCTTCAGCAAAAGAGAGTAGAAGACTTTTCTGATGTTTCGATGGAGAGGAGAACATGGTGGATATCAAGTGTGACCAAGTTCTTTATATCCGCCATTTTCTCCTGCTTAAAGAAATATCAAGGAATTCCTCTACTACTTTTTCGGTCAGTTTTGTGTATCTGTTTTGTTGTTGTATTAAGTGGACACTTGACAAAGCTCAGTTGGCCGAATATTTATTTGACTTGTATTGTTATATCAAATAGGCGTTCTGATTTTACCTTGTGTGTATTTTTGTTATTTGCTGGTATGGCAGTCACTTTGATTTAGACTTCAAAGAGTTGGCACTTTAAACTTCAAAGAGTTGGCACTTTAAACTTCAAAGAGTTGGCACAGACATCTAAGGTGACCGATATTTTCAGCGGATGCATGTCCTCAAGAAGCATGTCTTCCCCTTCCCAATTCCTACCCAACACAGACCCTCAAAGAGCTAGGAAAAAAATATATATAGTTTTTCTTCTGATGGATGTCCTCACATAGCACATCACCCTCTTGTCTCCTGTTACACTGCCCTCCACAAACATTCAAAGAGTTTGGCAAACACATCCAAGTTCTTCAAGTGATGAATGTTTTCAGGCAACATGCCACCCGACCCCTCTTAACACTCTCCCCTCCACAAACCTCCAAAGAATGGGTAGGGACATGCAAGATGACCAAGTTCTTCAGCTGATGAATGTCCTCAGGTGACATGTCACCCCCCTTCCACCCATCACACCCCCTCCCCTCCACAAACATTCAAAGAGTTGGCAATGACCTCTAGGTTGAAGAACCTAAATCCAAGTTACTTACATAATTAAGCAGGGTAACTTGCCAATGTGTTTTGCAGAATCTGTCAGTGATAGCCTATAGCTGGGAAAAGTGGGAAAATTCTGGTCATCTACACATTTACATTTCCACTGATGATGATGATGATGACGACGACAACAACGTTGACAATGATGATGATAATGATGATGATGATGATGATGATGATGATGAATGTCCCCAAGCAACATGGAACCCAATCTTACCACCACCACCCCTCCACAAACCTTCAAACAGTTGGCACAGACATCCAAGGTGACCACGTTCTTCAGCCAATGGATGTCCTAGGGCACCTTGTCATCCCCCTTCCACCCATCACACCCCCTCCCTTCCACAAACCTACAAAGAGTTGGCAATGACCTCTAGCGTGACGAAGCTAAATCCAAGTTATTTTACATAATTAAGTAAGATAACTTGTCAACGTATTTTGCAGAATATGTCTATGATAGCCTACAGCTGGGAAAAGTAAAAAAAAAATTTCTGGTCATCTACACATTTACATTTCTACTGATGATGATGATGACGACGACGATGACGACGACGATGATGATGATGATGATGATGATGAATAATGTCCCCAAGCAGCATGCAACCCTAATCTTACCACCACCTCCCCTCCACAAACCTTCAAAACAGTTGGCAGACACACCCAAGGTGACCACGTTCTTCACCAATCTTATCACCCTCCCCTTCACAAACCTTCAAACAGTTGGCAGAGACATCCAAGGTGAGCAAGTTCTTCACCAATCTTATCACCCTCCCCTTCACAAACCTTCAAACAGTTGGCAGAAACATCCAAGGTGATCAAGTTCTTCAGCTGATGGATGTCCTCAGGCAGCATGGAGATGCTGTTGTGAGCCACATTCAGGTATTCACACGTGTGCAGCCTGCTCAGCGTCTCTACGGATGTCAGTTGGTTTGAGGAGAGGTCCAAGATTTTCACTTTCCGCAGCTCATCAAAGTCTGGGGTCAGCTCTTCGATCTCGTTGTTTCCTAATTCCAGCGTTTCTAGTCTTTCTAGTCTGTGAGGATGGGATGGGGGAGGAGGGAGGGGAAGAAGGACACAGAGAATTAAGGTGGATTAGAATGATGATGATGACGACGATGACGACGATGATGATTATGGTGGTGGAAGTTGTGAAGATGGAGATGGGGATGATGATGATGGAAATAGTGTGTGTGTGTGTGTGTGTGTGTGTGTGTGTGTGTGTGTGTGTGTGTGTGTGTACTTGTGTGTGTATGTGTGTGCATGCGTATGTGTATGTGATGTGTGTGTGTGTGCTTGTGTGTGCATGTGTGTGCGTGTGTGCATGTGTGTGTGTGTGTGTGTGTGTGTGTGTGTGTGTGTGTGTGTGGTGTGTGTGTGTGGTGTGTGTGTGTGTATGTATGTGTATGTGTGTGTGTGAATGGGTTGGCAGAGGGGGTTAAAAGTCTGAGTACAGATCCAGAAAAAGGTGTCACTATTCCGCTGACAAAATCTTTTTAACTTTCAAAAATAATTTTCAAAAACATGCAGAGATGGTTGCTGGCGGAGTAAAAGTACAAAGATGAAGGAGAAAAGATAAAAGAAGAAATGGACAAACAACATTGTAGAATGAGTTGGAGAGAGTTTTGCCAGAACCCAGGCACTTGCCCTCAACCGTGAGAAGTGGAAACAATGGGTGCAATATTCGTTGGTGTAGCGCCTCTACGACTCTAGCGCATCGTGGGATCAACATGTGATGGTTGATGATGCATGATCGTTGTGACAGCATATTCTGAAATCGTCATTAATCTGTTGTAACTATTGTACTCAATCTGTTGTAACTCCTGTATAACGCCTATTTCATTTTCATGATCCATTTCATATGTATCTTTAACCCTTTGACTCCTGCACCCTATCCACCAACTTCAAAAACTTAACCTTTGACTCCCTCACCCTATCCACCAGCTTCCTGCAGGAAGCTGGTGGATAGGGTGAGGGAGTCAAAGGGTTAGGTTTCTTGCTTTGCTAGCATGGTTGAGAATGGAAGATGCTGGTGGACAGGGTGCGGATGGCAAAGGGTTAAACTTAAAGGTGTGCATACGCCTATTCTGTGGTAGCGTAGATACCTAAGCACTACGCGGGTATGTAATTATACATTAAGGACAAACAGATACACAGAAACACTGTCCCATTTCCATTCCATATCCACATCACCCACTGCCACCACCCACCCACCTACCCAGTCACTTACAGCAAAAAAAAATCAGATGTTTATGGAATCACCACTGAATACAAACAAATCACATCTGTGATAACCTTACAATCGCTTGGAACCTTATCTAATAGATATTTCTGAAAAAATCTGATCTAAAAAAAAAAAGCGTTATGCTGACTCAGAATCGATGTATATGTACATGACCAATAAACTGACAGTGGCAGATGCATAAACATTCCGATAGAAGACAGAAAATGTACAGTTTGTGGTGTGGTTAAAGATGAAATGTGTATTCCGGATAACTGTATTTGATAAAAAAAAAAAAAACTAAAAAAAAAACTAGCGCTGACTGAAAAGATTCAGATAAAAATACGTTCCTTCAACAGTCCATTGCTCTTAATCGACGGAGCTAAATCCAACTTAATTACATAAGTAAGGAAGATAACTTGCCAATGTATTTTTTTTGCAGAATATGTCTATGATAGTCTGCAGTTGGGAAAAGTGAAAGATTCTAAGTCACCTACACATTAATATTCCTACTGATGATGATGATTATGATGATGATGATGGTGGTGACGATGATCATGACGATGATGACCATAATGCTGATGGTGATGATTGATGGATGATGATGGTGGTGATGATGATGATGATGTGATGGATGATGATGATGATGGTGGTGACGATGATCATGACGGTGATGGCCATAATGCTGATGGTAATGATGATGATGGTGATGATGATGGTGATGATGGTGATGATGATGGTGATGATGGTGGTGGTGACGATGATCATGACGGTGATGGCCATAATGCTGATGGTAATGATGATGATGGTGATGGTGATGATGATGATGGTGATGATGATGATGGTGATAATGATGGTGATAATGATGGTGATGATGATGATGATAACGTAAAAGATTAAATATTGATTGTTGAAATCGCTGAGTGTTACGTGAACTCACAATTGTATCTTGGGTTCTTATTGAAGATGAATAGCCTACGTTAATTTTGAGGTTTGTTCTCAGTCTCACATCCACGTCGAAACACGACAGCAGCAGCAACAACAACAACAACAACAATAACAAGCAACAGAAAGTCATGTTGTCCCTTCCAAAGCTTATGACAAATCGTATTGATGACATGATAACTTACGTCTCTGGTAGCCACACACACACACACACACAAACACACGCACGCACATACATACACACACCATATCTCTCTCTCCACACACACACACACACACACACGCGCGCGCGCGCGCACGCACGCACGCACATACACACCATATCTCACATATTTACACGCACACACATACACACCATATCTCACATACACACACATATACACACACCATATCACACACACACTCACTCACTCGATCACACACACACATACACAGATCACAGACACAGACACCCCGCGCGCGTGCACGTGCACACACACACATACAATATATATCTCTCTCTCTCTTACACACAAACACACACACACAATATCGCTCTCTCTGTTTCTCTCTCACACACACACTCGATCACAGATACACACACGCATACATAACACGCACACACACATACACACAAAGTTGATCACACACATACACACATCACTCGATCACACACACACAGACACACACACATCTCACACACACACATACACACACCCACATCTCACATACACACACACACACACAATCTCTCTCTCTCTCACACACACAATCTCTCTCTCTCTCACACACACACACACATACACACATATATAACACCTCCTCTCACCTTCTTCCTCCCCCACTCACCCACCATACCACTATCACCACCACACACATATATACATATTTACAAGACATTTACAAATGTCTCCTTTCTACCCCACACAAGTGTGCTGCTGTCTACTGCCACTCTCTGCTCTTCTCCAACTCTCCCCACGGAAGCAAAATTAACAATCACGAAAGATCAAGCTGACCTGTCAAATGGCTTTTGATATATAACCGTTTACATTGACGTCCAGCTATTTCAGTCTCACACAAAAAACATGCTCAATAACCTCCCAACATCCATCCATCCACCCTTCATCTTCTGTCTGTCTGTCTGTCTCTCTGTAACACTTACATGTTCACCCAGGCCTTCCATCCTTCTTCTTCTTGATGTGGGTGGAGCGCATATGGAACTGTGCGAGCGCGATGAATCCTTCTTGAGCAAACTGCAAACTTGTCAAAAGGCTGACAGCCTTACTCATTAAACCATATTCATATCTGCTCTCTCTCTCTCTCTCTCTTTCTCTCTTTCTCTCTCTCTGTATATAACAGTTACCTGTTCACCCAGGTCTTCCATTCTTCTTCTTCTTCGTCTTCTTCTTTTTTTCTTCTTCTTCTCTCTCTCTAACATTTACCTGTTCACCCAGGTCTTCCATTCTTCTTCTCTCTTCTTCTTCTTTTTCTTCTTCTTCTTTTTCTCCTTCTCTCTCTCTCTCTCTCTCTAACACTTACCTGTTCAACCAGGCCTTCCATTCTTCTTCTTCTTCTCTCTCTCTCTCTCTTTCTCTCTCTCTCTCTTTGTCTCTAACTCTTAACTGTTCACTCAGGTCTTCTATTCGTCTTCTTCTTCTTCTGTCTGTCTGTCTGTCTCTGTCTCTGCCTCTCTCTCTCTCTAACACTTAACTGTTCACCCAGGTCTTCTATTTGTCTTCTTCTTCTTCTCTCTCTCTCTCTGTGTCTCTCTCTTACACTTAAATGTTCACCCAGGTCTTCTATTTGTCTTCTTCTTCTTCTCTCTCTCTGTCTGTCTCTCTCTTACACTTAAATGTTCACCCAGGTCTTGTATTCTTCTTCTTCTTTCTGTCTGTCTGTCTGTCTGTCTCTCTCTGTCTCTCTCTAACACTTAACTGTTCACCCAGGTCTTCTATTTGTCTTCTTCTTCTTCTTCTCTCTCTCTGTCTCTCTCTCTGTCTCTTACACTTAAATGTTCACCCAGGTCTTGTATTCTTCTTCTTCTTCTCTCTCTCTGTCTCTCTCTTACACTTAAATGTTCACCCAGGTCTTGTATTCTTCTTCTTCTCTCTGTCTGTCTGTCTGTCTCTCTCTCTCTGTCTCTCTCTCTCTCTAACACTTCACTGTTCACCCAGGTCTTCTATTTGTCTTCTTCTTCTTCTTCTCTCTCTGTGTCTCTCTCTCTCTCTCTCTTACACTTAAATGTTCACCCAGGTCTTGTATTCTTCTTCTTCTCTCTGTCTGTCTGTCTGTCTGTCTGTCTCTCTCTCTCTCTCTCTTTCTCTCACCCGTCGAATTGGAGTGTCAAGCCCACTGTTTCACAGAGTACTATAGATCCACGCTCAGAGCCAGTGCATGATAAAGATATTGTATTCAACAACGCGTAAGATAAACGAAAAGATTGTTGATCACACTGAAGAAGAAAGCAAGATCGATGAAGTTGTGAGTGAAGAAACCGTGGTATAGTCCGAACAGAACGCCATAACATGGAGTATTGTTGAAAATGAAGGTGAGGTAGACAGTACAGAAGTATGTCATAGCATGACGGTGAAGTAGGGATGAGTGTAAAACTGTCTCTTTTCTGGGTTCCCAGGAGCAGATGGGAGAATCTGTTTAAGGTCAGGACTGATTTGGAAAAGTTTATCACCTGCCTGCTTGTTTCAGTCCTCCTGCCAGAGATTTCTCACACAAGTTTGTACTTTCGGTTTCAAATCTATGTAACGAATGAAGGATTTAGACATCTTTTCCATTGTGGCATTCTTGGTAGGGGAAACCTCCAATACTAACGTGGCCAGGAATCCGGGCAAAATCAATGCGGTAACCTTCGCTTGTAAGAGAAGAAAAGGGTTTAAAGAATGTTAGTTTAGATATGAGGCAAAATTCAGTGATTGTATGTTTACTATATTCAAGATGTAAAGCAAGATGATGTATGCATCCCTAAGCGATTTAAATAGCAAGAATAATACTGTTAAGAGATTTCATGGCAAGAAGAATATTGCTGAGAGATTTCATGGCAAGAACAATATTGCTGAGAGATTTTAATGGCAAGAACAATGTTGCTGAGAGATTTTAATGGCAAGAACAATATTGCTGAGAGATTTTAATGGCAAGAACAATGTTGCTGAGAGATTTTAATGGCAAGAACAATATTGCTGAGAGATTTTAATGGCAAGAACAATATTGCTGAGAGATTTTAATGGCAAGAACAATATTGCTGAGAGATTTTAATGGCAAGAACAATATTGCTGAGAGATTTTAATGGCAAGAACAATATTGCTGAGAGATTTTAATGGCAAGAACAATGTTGCTGAGAGATTTTAATGGCAAGAACAATATTGCTGAGATTTTAATGGCAAGAACAATATTGCTGAGAGATTTTAATGGCAAGAACAATATTGCTGAGAGATTTTAATGGCAAGAACAATGTTGCTGAGAGATTTTAATGGCAAGAACAATGTTGCTGAGAGATTTTAATGGCAAGAACAATATTGCTGAGAGATTTTAATGGCAAGAACAATATTGCTGAGATATTTTAATGGCAAGAACAATATTGCTGAGAGATTTTAATGGCAAGAACAATATTGCTAAGAGATTTTAATGGCAAGAACAATATTGCTAAGAGATTTTAATGGCAAGAACAATATTGCTAAGAGATTTTAATGGCAAGAACAATATTGCTAAGAGATTTTAATGGCAAGAACAATATTGCTAAGAGATTTTAATGCAAGAACAATATTGCTAAGAGATTTTAATGGCAAGAACAATATCGCTAAGAGATTTTAATGAAAAGGACAATATTGCTTAGTGATTTTAATGGCAAGAACAATATCGCTAAGAGATTTTAATGAAAAGGACAATATTGCTAAGAGATTTTAATGCAAGAACAATATTGCTAAGAGATTTTAATGGCAAGAACAATATTGCTAAGAGATTTTAATGGCAAGAACAATATTGCTAAGAGATTTTAATGGCAAGAACAATATTGCTAAGAGATTTTAATGGCAAGAACAATATTGCTAAGAGATTTTAATGCAAGAACAATATTGCTAAGAGATTTTAATGGCAAGAACAATATCGCTAAGAGATTTTAATGAAAAGGACAATATTGCTTAGTGATTTTAATGGCAAGAACAATACTGTTAAGACATTTTAATGGCCAGAACAATACTGCTAAGTAATTTTCATGGCCAGAACAATACTGCTAGAGATTTTCTTGGCAAGAACAATACTGCGAAACGATTTTTATGGCAAAAACAATACTTCTAAAATTTTCATGGCAAGAACAATACTGCTAGAGATTTTAATGCAAGAACAATACTAAAGAGATTTGCATGGCAAAAACAATACTGCGAAGAGATTTTCATGGCAAGAACAATACCACTGAGAGATTTTCATGGCAAGAATAATACTGTTGAGAGATTTTCATGGCAAAAACAATACTGCTGAGAGATTTTCATAGCAAGAACAATACCGCTAGGAGATTTTAATGCAAGAACAATACTAAAGAGATGTGCATGGCAAAAACAATACTGCAAAGAGATTTTCATGGCAAGAACAATACTGCTTACAGATTTTCATGGCAAGAGCGATACTGCTGAGAGATTTTCTGGGCAAGAACAATATTGCTCAGAGATTTTCATGGCAAGAACAATACTGTTCAGAGATTTTCATGGCAAGAACAATTCTGCTCAGAGATTTTCATGGCAAGAACAATACTGCGAAGAGACTTTCGTGGCAAGAACAATACTGCTCAGAGATTTTCATGGCAAGAACAATACTGTTTAGAGAATTTCATGGCAAGAACAATACTGCTGAGAGAGTTTCATGGCAAAAACAACACTGTTAAGAAATTTTCATGGCAAGAACAATACTGTTTAGAGAATTTCATGGCAAGAACAATACTGCTGAGAGAGTTTCATGGCAAGAACAACACTGTTAAGAAATTTTCATGGCAAGAATAATACTGTAAAGAAATTTTTCATGGCAAGAACAATACTGTAAGCACATTGGTAAAACCGTGCCCCGTTAGCACTTTGTTAAAACCGCGTACCGCAGTTCTGAAGCGCAGAATCGCCCAGGTTCGTTCCCCGGCGTGGGAAAAAAAAAAAAAAAAAGACAACAGCAAAAGGGCATCCAGGAGTCATGACCTGGATGTGGCCCGGCCCCCCGAGAGTGTAAGGAGTTCAGGGCCGAAACACTTGTCTAAAGGGGGTTACTTCTCTGAAGACCTTCTGTTGTCTAGCTCTCCCTAGAGTTTCTTTCTACCTGTACATGGTCAATCCATTGACTTCCGGGAATAGTTCGGAGGACATTCGGGAAAGACCGAACGACACTGGGAAAGGGGGAGAGAATGATGAATCCATCGGCAATGACTCCATCACGACTGGAAACGCACAACGGATCATGATTAATGACCAGATGGAATTTCCGTGTGCGTGTGGAAGGAGATTCACCACCAAACGCGGCATGAAGATCCACAGGACAAAAATGGGCTGTTTGAAGACTCATACGAACCAGCAGCAGCGCACTGCGATAGCAGGTGAGACGTTGGATGACCAAGGCCAGGAACTAAACCATAGTGCCAAGGACATCCACGCTGATGGTTCTGGTGCGGATTTTGCACAAGCTCTTAACGCCAAACGTGAAAAACTCAATTTGCCGCCTGCCGGTGCAAAAGAACAATGGGAGAAATTAGATGAGGAACTTGTCCTTAAGCTGAATGCGCTAATAGGGAACAGTACGCTGGAACACAAACTTGACACATACGGAGACATCATATACTCTATCTGCAGGGACACTTATGGAGTGAAGCAGCCAAAGACAAAAACGCCTCCCCAGAAATCCAGAAGACAGCAACAGATGGAGAGCATCCGGAGGGAGAAAAGGAAGCTTAAAAAGCAATGAAAACTGCCTCAGAATTCGAGAAGCAAGGGCTCCTGGAACTCTGGAAAGATCTGAAAGCCAAACACAATGCTCTCAGCAAAGTGGAATCAGCAAGGCGAAGAAAGAGCAAAAAGAAGAAGACTCAAGATCGTTTCTTCAAAGATCCCTTTGACTTTGCAAGAAAGCTGTTTGAACAACCCAAATCAGGGACTCTCACAGTGGGCAAGGAAACCTTAGAGCAGCATCTCAGGGAAACATATTCCGATTCTCAGCGCGAGGCACCACTTGAAATCCAGAATCTGGTCTGGCCTGCAGCGCCAGAAGGAAAATTCAATAACAAACCACCAACACTGGATGAAGTGAAGAACGTAGTAAAGAAAGCCAGAGCCAAGTCAGCACCTGGACCAAACGGAATACCATACCTGCTCTACAAGAAATGCCCAAAAGTGCTCGAGTGGCTCCACAAGATGATTCGATCAGCATGAAGGAACCAGAAGATCAGCGACCAATGGATGAGAGCTGAGGGAGTGTACATTCCGAAGGAGCAGAACTCCAGCAGCATCAACCAGTTCAGGCCAATATCACTTCTGAACGTCGAGGGGAAAATCTTCTTCTCTGTTATGGCAGCAAGATTGACAAAATACCTGACTGAAAACAATATCTGGATATGTCAGTCCAAAAGGGAGGCATACCAGGAATGCCTGGATGCTTGGAACATGCCACGTTGATTTGGGATGCCATCCAAAAAGCAAGAACAGAGAAGAGAGACATTGACGTAGTTTGGCTTGATCTGGCGAATACATATGGATCAGTTCCACACGATATGATCCAGCTGGCTCTTGAAATGTATCACATCCCAGAAAACATCCGAACAATGCTGAGGAAGTATTTCCAAGGGTTCTCAATGCGGTTCTCTACCAAAGAATACACCACAGACTGGATAGACCTAGAGGTGGGCATTGCAATGGGCTGTGCAATCTCTCCCATACTGTTCGTGTTGGCAATGGAAGTCATCTTGAAAGCTGCAATGAAGAGTTCAGGTCCAGTGAATCTGGGAGATGGATACCAGATGCCTCCTCTGAAAGCTTTCATGGATGACACAACAGTCTTGTCCATGGATGAGGAAGAGACACACCAAATCTTAAAGCAGCTGGATGAGCTGGTGGCCTCTTCAAGAATGAGGTTCAAACCAAAGAAATCTCGAAGTCTCTCACTGCGAAAAGGAAAAGTGGCAGATTCAGTCAAATTCATGGCAGCCAACCAAGCCATCCCCACTGTCACAGAAGAGCCAGTAAAAAGTCTCGGAAGATGGTATGATGACTCCCTGAAAGACACACAAAGGGGATGTGAAACCAAGCAAACAGCAGAAGAAGGCCTGAAGAAAATAGATAACTGCGGACTGCCAGGCAAATACAAAGTCTGGTGTCTACAGTTCATGCTGATACCAAAGCTGCTGTGGCCACTGCTAATCTATGACATTTGCACCAGCACAGTGGAAGCAATGGAAGCCAAAATTAACAAATACACAAGAAAATGGCTCGGTGTCCCACCTGGTCTCACTGATGTTGCATTCTACTGTCGTCAAGCAATGCTGAAGCTACCTCTCAAATCCATAGTGGAGGAATACAAAGTTAGAAAAGCAAGACTGTTGAGCATGCTGGAGGAATCGAAAGACAATATCGTGAGATTAGTTCAGCCAAAGCTGAGAACTGGCAAAAAATGGAAAGTCCAAGAGGCTGTAAACAATGCCAAGAGAAACCTCAGCATCAAAGAAATAATTGGACACACGCAAACCAACAGACAGGGACTGGGAGCAACAAAAACGCAGTGGTGGTCCAAAGCCAAAGGGAAGGAAAAAAGAGACATGATCATAAAGTAATGTTGAAGAAAGAAGAAGATGTCAAAAGAGTGCAGAAGGCAGTCCAGCAAGGTCAACAGGCGCAATGGACAACATGGGACAGTGCACTCCAAAGAAGTCTCAGCTGGAACGATATGTGGCACATGGCTCCTCTAAGGATAAGCTTCCTCCTCAGATCTGTATATGACCTGCTCCCCTCGAATGCAAACTTAGTGAAATGGGGGAAATCAGATGACCCAGCATGTCCGCTCTGTCAGAAGAAACAAACAGTGGAACATGTCCTAAGCTCTTGCAAAGTAGCGCTAGCCCAAGGAAGGTATACATGGAGGCACAACCAAGTTCTGAAAGTGATCACAGACGTGGTTAGCGAAAAAACCATGACCCCAAACGCACCAATTGCTATGACAACGTTCTACAAAGCAGGAGGGAAACAGGTTTGGCCCGAAATTGCTATGACAACCAGCACATTGCCAAAGGGTCTTCTGGATGGAGCAGTCGACTGGGAGTGTACAGCAGACCTCCCAGAGTGGAGAAATTACCCAGATGTCATCAGCAAGACAGGCATGAGAGACTCCTCGAAACAAGTGATTCTGATAGAACTCACTGTGCCATACGAAAGCAGAATGGAAGACGCACATATCTACAAGACCGAAAAATACGCCGGTCTTGCCAGCACCCTGAAGAAAGCAGGTCTGCGGGTCAAAATCTTCGCCATAGAGGTCGGGCAAGAGGGTTTGTGGGCACCTCCGCTTATGATCTCATGAAACAACTCGCCATTTCTGGGAAGAAGAGGACTAGAGCCCTTAAAGCGATGGCAGAGGCAGCAGAAAGGAGCTCAAGCTGGATCTGGGCAAGGAGGAACCAAAAATGAACTTCATAAGGATTAAATTCCCTACAGATGATGTGTGCCCCGTTAGCACATTGGTAAAACCGCGTACCGCAGTTCTGGAGCGCAGAATCGCCCAGGTTCGCTCCCCGGCGTGGGGAAAAAAAAATAGACAACAGCAGAAGGGCATCCAGGAGTCATGACCTGGATGTGGCCCGGCCCCCCGAGAGTGTAAGGAGTTCAGGGCCGAAACACTTGTCTAAAGGGGGTTACTTCTCTGAAGACCTTCTGTTGTCTAGCTCTCCCTAGAGTTTCTATCTACTTAAGAGATTTTCATGGCAAGAACAATACTGTAAGAGATTTTCATGGCAAGAATAATACTGCAAAGAATATTTTCATGGCAAGAACAATACTGCAAGAGATTTTCATGGGAAGAACAATACTGTAAGAGATTTTCATGGGAAGAACAATACTGTAAGAGATTTTCATGGCAAGAACAATACTGTAAGAGATTTTCATGGCAAGAACAATACTGTTTAGAAAATTCATGGCAAGAACAATACTGTTAAGAGATTTTCATGGCAAGAATACCGTTTAGAGATTTTCATAGCAAGAACAATATTGTAAGAGATTTTCATGGCAAGAATACCGTTTAGAGATTTTCATAGCAAGAACAATACTGTAAGAGATTTTCATGGCAAGAATACCGTTTAGAGAATACCGTTTAGAGATTTTCATGGCAAGAACAATACTGCTGAGAGAGTTTCATGGCAAGAACAATACTGTTAAGAGATTTTCATGGCAAGAACAATACTGTTAAGAGATTTTCAAAGACAAGTGGCATTAAGTTAAACAAAGGAAAGCAGAGCGACTCATATTTAATTTATATATGTGTAGTGACTGAACTGTCCAATATCACGCAGATATAATTTATCTTGCATAATCAGGAGGATGTTTGCTATACTGAGATCATCATCATCATCAGGTGCCCTACCGCATGGCGTTGGCGACCATGGACTTCCAACCATCTCTATCTCTCGTTGCCCCCAGCATCTCCCCCACCCTCCTCGTCCCCAGCCACTCTGCAAGTCCGTCCAGCATTCTCACCCTGGGTCTACCCGGCGACCCCCCCCCCCCCCTCCAGCCTCCCCGCCGTGACCAGGTGCTCCAAATCTCCCTTCCTCACAAAATGGCCTATAAATGTTTCCTGTCTCTTCCCAATCTTCCTTATGAGTGATCTACCTGTGTCCGCCTCCTTCAAGACTGTCCCGTCTGTCCTCTTTGCCGTCCATGGAACTCTCAACATCCCTCTGAGAAACCACATCTCGGCTGCCTCGATCCTGCTCTAGCTTTGCCTGCTGACTGTCCACGCCCCGCATCCGTACAACAGTACTGACCCCATACAACACTCAAGGACTCTCTTTCCGATGTCAATCGACAGGCATCTGTTGGCAAGAATGCCTGTCATCCTCCCGAATGCTGTCTCGGCTTGGCCGACTCTGCCAGCCACCTCCGATGTGCATCTGCCGTCTGATGAAACGACCGTCCCCAGGCATCTGAACTTATTAACCTGTGTCAAGGTTGCGTCATCTGCTGCCATCCTGCATGAGGGGACTTCATGCTTTTTACTGATCACCATGACTTCAGTCCTCCTACTGCTGCCCAGCTCCAGCCCCCCACCTTTGCTTTCTATTTCTAGTATATCCACAAGGCTTTGTAGGTCCCCCTCACTTTCTGCAATTAGCATGGTGTCATCCGCGCACCGAATGTTGTTTATCATTTTCCCTCCAACCTTTAATCCAGGGTCTTCTTCCAGGTTTCTCATGATGTTTTCGCTATATAGTGAAAACAGATCTGGTGACAAAACACAACCCTGTCCGACTCCTCTTTTTTTGTATTGAAAAGAGCCTACATTGTTTTCCATTCTCATTGCAGCTGTTTGTTCCCAGTACATATTCCTGAGATATACTGAGATGGGATATACTTTTGTCTCGTCGTTTAGAGATGCACAACAGAACAGCACATATATTATATCTTCAAAAGCAACGTTTTATAACGAATCATGCAAACCGCTTGGCTGAATAACAGTGTATCTCATTTTGTGTTACGTATCTCAGGTGCTCCCATTCTAAATCTAATAATGATATCTCTGTTTCTTTTCAATATTTGTGAAATTAGATCCCAACGATACTGATGCTTTAAAGTTGAGAGAGAGACACATACACAGACAAAGAGGGAGAGAAAGAGAGAGAGAGAGAGATCGAGAGAGAGAGCAGACAGACAGACAGACAGACGGACAGACATAGAGATAGAGACAGAGAGAGACAGAGACAGACAGAGAAGAGAGAGAGAGAGAGGCAGCCAGAGTGAGAAACAGACAGACGGAGACAGACAGAAAGACAGACGGACAGACAGACAGACAGCCACAGAGAGAGGAGAGAGAGGGAGGGAGGGAGAGAGAAAGAGAGAGAAAGAGAGAGTGAGAGAGAGATAGACAGACAGAGAAAGAGGGGGTGAGAGAGGGAGACAGACAGACAGACAGACAGAGAAAGACATGGTGAGAGGGAGAGAGGGAGAGAGTGAGAGACAGACACAGAAAGACAGAGAAAGAGAAAGAGAGGACAGCAACAGAGACAGAGAGACAGAGACAAAGACAGAGAGAGACAGAGAGATTAAGGTAAAAAGGAGGGTTAACAAATCTCCATGCTTTTTGCTCCAGCATCTTCTTCTGCTTGTAGTTTTTGTTCTCTTTTTTTTCTTTCTAATCGTCATCGTCATCGTCATCTTCCTCTTCGTCGTCGCAACCCTCTTCAGTTTATTTTAATTTAAAATAAAAAATTTTCTTCTTCCGTTTTCTCTTTTCTTCTTCCTCCAGCTTCTTCGTCCTCTTTTTTTTTCTTTCTTTCATTGTTCCTTTCTTCCACAATTCTCCTCTTCTTTCTACTTCGTACTCTCCCATACGACAGGACAAGAAATCTGAGCCGCCAGTTCCAACGACACAAGAAGCATCTGTTCGGGGCTTTCAGATGTTTATTCGAGATTTCTCCCCGCGTTGATTGATGATCTAGGGTTGCAAGTGTAAGAGCGTGTGGGGGGGGGGGGGGGGGGGGGGAGACTGGGGGGTGGGATGTGGGAGGAAGGGGGGGTGGGGAATGAAACTTGGAAGAACTGGGTGGGGAGGGTAGTCTGAGGTGATGCAGGTGGAAGAGATGGGGGTCAACATGTGGGGGGGGGTGGGGTGGGAGTGGGATTTGATGAAGGACGGGTGGGTCTGTTGTTTTCTGAATCTCTGCTGTTGAGTCGTCTGTCTGTCTGTCTGTCTGTGTGTCTGTGTGTCAGTTTGTTTGTTTGTTTGGCTCTCCTGTCTGTTTGTTTGTCTGTCTGTTTGTTTGTTATTTATCCGTCACTCCAATTCCCAATCACATCTCTCTCCTCTCTCTCTTTCTCTCTATCTCTTATTCTCTCTCTCTTTCTCTCTATCTCTTATTTTCTCTCTCTCTCTCTCTCTTCTCTCTTTTTTTTCACTGTCTGTCTCTGTCTCTGTTTCTGTTAATTTCTTAAAATGTGTCCCTTAGTACAACTTTGGGCGAGGAATATGGTTATGTTTCACTAAATCTCTCTCTCTCTGTTTGTCTGTCTGTTTATCTGTCTCTCCCTCTCTCTGTCTGTCTGTCTGTATTCCCTCTCTGTCTGTCTCTCCCTCTCTATCTGTTAGTCTGTCTTACTCTCTCTCGCTCTGTCTCTCTCTCTTTCTCGCTATCT
>JAPXFY010000033.1:2188806-2196306 GCA_030674185.1 Monoplex corrugatus
TCATTAAATGGCCTATGAATGTTGCCTGCCTTTTCCTAATCTTCCTTAGGAATGATCTACTTGTGTCTGCCTCCATCAAGACTGTCTCGTTTGTTTTCTTTGCTGTCCATGGAACTCTCAACAATCGGCTGCCTCGATCTTGTTTTGGCTTTGCTTGTTGACTGTATATATATCATCATCATTCATCAGGTGCCCTGCGCATGGCGTTGGCGACATGGACTTTCAACCATCTTCTATCTCTCGTTGCCTCCAGCTTTCTCCCCCACCTCCTCATCCCCAGCACTCTGCAAGTCAGTTCCAGCATTTTTCTCCTGGGTTACCTGGTGCTCTCTTTTCCCTCCAGCTTCCCCGTTGTGACCAGGTGCTCCAAATCCCCCTTCCTCATAAAATGGCCTATAAATGTTGCTTGTCTTTTCCTAACCTTCCTTATGAGTGATCTACATGTGTCTGCCTCCATCAAGACTGTCTCGTTTGTTTTCTTTGCTGTCCATGGAATTCTCAACATTCTTCTGAGAAACCACATCTCGGCTGCCTCAATCCTGCTCTGGCTTTGCCTGCTGATTCCACACTTCGCATCCGTACAACAGTATTGGTTCTATATAACATTCAAGGACTCTCTTTCTGATGTTAATTGATAGGCATTTGTTGGTAAGAATGCTTGTCATTTTCTTGAAAGCTGTTTTGGCTTGGCCGATTCTGCCAGCTATTTCCGATGTGCATCTGCCGTCTGATGAAATGTCCGTTCCCAGGTATTTGAATTTATTAACCTGTGCCAAGGTTGTGCCATTTGCTGATATTTTGCATGAGGGGATTACATGTTTTTTGCTGATCACCATGGCTTCAGCCTTCCTGCTGTTTAGTTCCAACCCCTTATATATATGTACGTAAAAAAGGATGTATTCTATCTTTGTATCATAGATTACCACCGGAGTGTAAGATTCTGCTCCTCTGTTGCTGTCTTGTTAAACAGCCAGATATGTTTTAAGTTATATCTGTATCTATGTCTGTGTACCTCTCTCTGTTTATACAGCAACAACATCAACACACATTCACACCTGGTCCGCATACAAACACGCACACACAGGCACACACAACACACACACACACACACACACACACCACACAAACACACCACACACACACAAACAACACACACAAACAAACAAACACACACACATACACACACAAACACCACAAACACACACACAACAACAAAACACACACACAACACACACAAACACACCACACACACACACACAAAACACAACACATACACACACACACACACACACACACACAACAAACACAACACACACAAAACACATACACACATAACACACACAGACACAAACACACACACAACATACACAAACACACAACACAAACACACACTAACACATACAAAAACACACACACAAAACAACACACAGACAAACACAAACACGACACACAAGAGAGAGAAGACAAGAAACAGACAGACACACAGAAAGAGAGAGAGAGAGAGAGACAGAGAGAGAGAGAAGAAGACAGAGAGAGAGAAAGAGTAAAACAAGAAACAGAACAGCAGCAGAGTGAACAGAAGACAGAGAGA
This sequence comes from Monoplex corrugatus, assembly GCA_030674185.1. Classification (NCBI taxonomy): domain Eukaryota; kingdom Metazoa; phylum Mollusca; class Gastropoda; order Littorinimorpha; family Ranellidae; genus Monoplex; species Monoplex corrugatus. The sequence goes on from JAPXFY010000033.1 coordinate 2,190,398, forward strand.
ACCACAGAACAAAGTAAGACAGAAAGACAGACAGAAAGACAGACAGACACGACAGACAGAAGAAGACAGAAAGACAGACAGAAAGACAGACAGAAAGACAGACAGAAAGACAGACAGAAAGAGACAAGGAAATAAATACAATGAAATTTGGAGTCAGTTTCTTCTGCTCGACCCAACGCCATGGAATCGTTACTGTTTTCTCCTTAATAATATGTATATGTATATGTATATGTATATGTATATGTATATGTATATGTATATGTATATGTATATGTATATATCGTAGTCAGTGAATAAGGTCCCCTTGAGGAAGGCGGGTGTGCCGCCAAAAATTTGGGAAATTTTTCGTCGGTTTGTTGTCGTTTCTATTCACATGCTGCTTCATATATATATATATATATATATAATGTGTGTGTGTGTGTGTACATATATATGTATATATAAATTATATGTATATGTATATATATATGTACATAATATATATTCATATCTATATTTAGTATATTTATAAATTTCATACATTTATAATCAGTATATTTTATAGATTTCAAATATTTATATTTAGTACATTTTACAAATTTTATATATCTAATATCAAGTGTATTTTATAAATTTCATATATTTGTATTTAGTATATTACATACATATTTTTAATGTTTGTGTTTAGTATATCTGTACTTCGTTATATTTTGTGTACGCTTGACAAAGGCCAGTTGGTCGAAACATCGCGTCTGTCCAGTTTATTTCGTTAAATACGCGTTCTAATTCTATCTCGTGTTCTTCTGGTTTCTATCTCTTTGAACGCGGGCAGTCTCTGTGATCATGAGACTGAGTCTGCCAGCGTCCAAGCGGACAGAAACCAGAAACCATTATGATCATTCTGGATCTTCTCCATCACATGGCACCTGTGCGTTAGTTCATATGGAATTCATTTCGAGCGTGGAGACGTCATCTTGAGAAGAAACTGAAACTGAAACTGAAACTGCTGGCAGTCGCTCAGTTGAAGTTCCATAATGAATTCGATAGTAAACTATTCTGTTTAGGCCTCAGTCCCTTTGAAGTGGGACATCGTACAAGTAAAACACAAAATACTGTATGATACAGAACTCCGCTAACAAAGGGGTGTCATCACTTGCAGAAACAGACAGAAGACAGACAAGAAAAACAAAACAGACTGAAAACAGACTAGAACATGGACATCACATGCAAAAAGACAGAGAGACAGACAAAGAAAACAGAAACAGACTGAAAACAGACATACAAACATGGACATCACATGCAAAAGGGACAGACAGACAAAGAGAAACAGAAAAAGACTGAAAACAGACGTAGAAACATGGACATCACATACAAAAGAGACAGACAGACAGACAGACAAAGAGAAACAGAAACAGACTGAAAACAGACTAAACATGGACATCAATGCAAAGAAGAGACAGACAGACAAAGAGAAACAGAAAAAGACTGAAAACAGACGTAGAAACATGGACATCACATACAAAAGAGACAGACAGACAGACAGAAAGAGAACAGAAAAAGACTGAAAACAGACGTAGAAACATGGACATCACATACAAAAGAGACAGAGACAGACAAAGAGAAACAGAAAAGACTGAAAACAGACGTAGAAACATGGACATCACATACAAAAGAGACAGACAGAAGACAGACAAAGAGAAACAGAAAAAGACTGAAAACAGACGTAGAAACATGGACATCACATACAAAAGAGACAGACAGACAGACAGACAAAGAGAGACAGAAACAGACTGAAAACAGACGTAGAAACATGGACATCACATACAAAACAGACAGAGAGACAAACAAGAGAACAGAAACAGACTGAAAACAGACATAGAAACATGGACATCACATACAAAAAAGACAGACAGACAGACAAAGAGAAACAGAAAGACTGAAAACAGACGTAGAAGACAAATACAAAGAGAGACAGAAAAACACAGAAACGACGTAGAAGCATGGACAAAGAGCAGACTGAAAACAGACGTAGAAGCATGGACAAAGAGAGACAGAGAAACTGAAAGGAACAAAGAGAGACAGATGTATATATACATCTATATATATATACATATATATATATATTATATATATATATATATATAATATATATTATATATATATATATATGTGTGTGTGTGTGTGTGTGTGTATATACATATATATATATATATATATATATATATATATATATATATATATATTTATATGTATAAAAATTATACTGACAGGCGTAATAGTCAAGTGGGTAAGACATCGAACTTCCAGTCTGAAGGCCTGGGGTTCGATCCTGCCTGGGTACCTTCCGTGTGGTGGGTAAATGGTCAAGACTTTGGCGATATCCCTGATCAACGTGTGTGCACACCTGTCAATGCCTGTATCTTCTCCGTGTGTGTACGCATGCACAACATCAGCTGCACACGTTAAAGATTCTGTCTGACACATCAGTGCTCGGTGGCTTACGAATACATGGATGAGTCATAGAGGATGTTGCTCAAATCTTCTGACCAGGTGTCTGTATCTCTCGGGCCTGGTTGAGGCCAGGATATATTATGATAGTAAGCGTAGAGGTAGAGCCCTGTCACGCAATCTCAATCGCAGAGGGAACTCCACAGGATCATGATTATCACCCTCATCGCCATCATCATCATCGCCATCATCATCATCGCATTGTAAAAAAAAATTGTGCCAGCGTCTGTGGCCATTAAGGTGGCGTCGAAAATAGGACGAAAAAAAACAAGGTGAGCACAAAGGTAACCTCCCTGAGTGCGATGATCTTAAAAACAACAGCAACTACAACAAAAACAACAGACACACACACACACATACATACATACACACACACACACACATACATACACAACACATACACACACACACTACACTACACACAATACACACACACATACATACACACCCCACACATACACACACAACACTACACACACACACACACACACACACACACACACAACACACACTACACAACACACACACTACACACACTACAACACACACACATACAACACCACACACACACCACACACACACACACCAACACACACACACACACACCAAAACAGACTAAGTGCACTGACCTGTGTATGTTGGCAGGTATAGCTATGATCTTGTTGCCATTGGCGTGCAGATGGTGCAGGGCGTGTGTCAGGTTGCAGATTTCCTCTGGCAAACTCTTGATCTGGTTGTTGGAGATGTCCAACGTGTACAGGTATCTGTCAACGTGTACACGTTATCGTTATCGTCTTCGTCGTCATCATCATCGTCACCATCACCACTATCATTACCATCATCATCAGTGTTATCATCATCATCATCATCGTCGTCATCATCATCACCACCACTATCATTACCATCATCATCAGTGTTATCAGCATCATCTCCACCACACCACCACACCACTCACCACCATCCAATTCGATCTTTTCATTGTTATACATCATCATATTTTGGCAGATTCCTGATCTCATTCCAAATTGTGCATAAATATGTTAACGTTTAATCATCATCATATTTTGGCAGATTCCTGATCTCATTCCAGATTGTACAGGAATAACATCAACGTTTAAATGTTTTATCATCGTTGTCGTCAACATCATCCTCATTATCACTATCAACACCATCAGTTTCATCATGGCGACTGACATTATCATCGTTATCATCACCAACAACAATCAACACTACTACCCTTCATCATTATCACAATCAACATCATCACCATCGACGTCGTCATCGTCACCATTATCATAAACATCACTGCTTTTGACGTGTCGTCGTCATCATCATTATCATTATCTAGTAGGCTCAGGATCGACCCCCCCCCCCCCCCCATGGGGATGCCAAGAACTTTCAGTGTAATCGGTATCCCCACCTTCTGGAAATTATGTGCTAGAAATTGCCTCTTTTCTGACACCCTTTTGGTTCTGCCTTGTTCCCTTGCTTTCTGTTATTTTTTCCTATCATTTTCTGCCTTGCTGGTCCATTCATTTGTATATAACTATACATACTTTCCATCAGAATTGATAATAGTACATATTCAGTGCGTTTTGGGCTCTATGGAAATGAGATACGCGGAAGCAATTTTCGGTAGTTTAGGCCGTTCTGATATGGTTTTGGTGTTCCTGATTATGTGTACATTTGTATTCAGATATGTTTTTTTTAACTCTATTGTGACTGCACTTGCCACAGCTGAGCTTTCCTGCTGGCCTAGGGCTGTCACAGTAAAATCACTGAGAACCGGGTGCAAGTGAACTTATCCATCGATTTTAGACAAAGAAACCGGCAAAACGTAGCTGAAGCGTTCAACGGAAGTTCCCTCTCCACAAGGGAAGCAACTGCCAACTACTAAACCATTAGCATAACAAAAGTAGAGGGAGTTATATACCCTAGACCGACTGTTACTATGATTGAAGTAGCCCGTCCTCAGTGAGAGCTCAGCTGTTACTTCGATCGAAGTAGCCCGTCGTCAAAGAGTTAAATCTCTTACGTGATAAATTGGACGGAATGGTCAACGCCAGGGGCATATCCTTAGATTATGTGTGCGAATGCATTGACATGTGAACTTAACTTACTTTCCTTTCCTATTGGAGTACTGTGTGTGTATTGAAACGGTTGTAGCTCAGATGTGGTTCTGCGCAGTTGGCTGGGTTTTAAGTAACAGTAAGAATAAGGTTCAGGATCTGTTTGTAACGTGTGTAATCAGAGCTCTCGAAAGAGATCATTTGCATCCACTTCTATGTCCTTCCACTGGCTGCCTATCTAAGCTAGCATTGATTGCAAAAACTATTTTTGTGTACACTGTCATACGATTGTGAGGCGTGGACAGTCAACAAGCAAAGCCAGAACAAGACTGAGACAGCCGAAATGTGGTTTCTAAGAAGAATGTCGAGAATTCCATGGACAACACAGAAACAAACGAGATAGTCTTGATGGAGGCATACACAAGAAGGTCACTGATAAAGAAGATTATGAAAAGACAAGCACCATTTACAGGCCATTTTATGGGGAAAGGGGATTTAGACCAAGTAGACACAGGGAGAAAATACTGAACGGACTTGCAAGGTGGCTGAGGACAGAGAGGGTGGAAGATGTACTTGCAGCGACATGGGATAGATACATATGGAGGGCCATGATCGCCAACGCCATGCGGCAGGGCACATGATGATGATGATGATGACGATGATGATGATGTTGGAAGATGTACTTGCAGTGACAAGGGATAGATGCATATGGAGGGCCATGATCGCCAACGCCATGCGGTAGGGCACATGATGATGAAGATGAAGATGATGACGTACACACTATCATTCGTACTGTTCTCTGTCTGTCTGATCCACTAACCTGCTGACTCTGTTCCTGTTTTTAGCCTAGATTTCTATCATCATCATCATCATCATCATCATCATCATGTCGAGCTTGCTCGGCTATCCATGACACGTTTCTTCCATCCTTCTCTGTCAGACATTGCAGTAGGTAGTTCATCATACTGACAGCCCGTATCATCCATCAGTTGGTCGATGAAGGTCTTCTTTGGACGTCCTGGTCTTTGTTTGCAGTGACTGGGTCTCCATAGTAGAACATCCCCCACCAGTTCTTATTTGCTACGCCAGCAGTGTCCCGCGAAGCGCAGTCTTTGCTGACGTATTGATTGACTGATTGGTGGGATCTTACCATATAACTCTTTGTTAGTTGGATGTTCTCTCCAGAATTTGTTCAGGGCTGCACGCAGCATTCGTGTGTATGCTCCATCAATCTTCTTTTCCAATGTCGTTGTTAAGGTCCAAGAGTAAGAACGGACTCTACTGCTGCTTGGAAGAAGTTCCTTTTCAGGTTGTCTGGTAGATTGGATTTCCAGATTTTGTCCAGATTTCTAT
>JAPXFY010000033.1:2201306-2203806 GCA_030674185.1 Monoplex corrugatus
TGTACCAGATATGTTTGAAAAGAAGACACAGAAATCTCTATGTTTATATGTTTATCTCATTAACTTTGTAAATAACATTTCATTTATTTTTGTTTTGCGCTCTCTCTCTCTCTCTCTCTCTCTCTCTCTCTTGTGGATGTAAAAAAGCATTTATGTGCATAAGCTGACCTTAAAAAAGCAATGTGCGCTCTCTCTCTCTCTTTCTCTCTCACCCTCTCTCACTGATCTCTCTCTCTCTCTCTCTGTCTGTGGATGTAAAAAAAGCATTTATGTGCATAAGTGACCTTAAAAAAAGCAATGTGCGCTCTCTCTCTCTTTTTCTCTCTCACCCTCTTCACTGACCTCCTCTCTCTCTCTGTCTGTGATGTAAAAAAGCATTATGTGTATAAGTGACCTTAAAAAACATGCATCTCTCTCTCTCTCTTCTGTCTGTCTCTCATATAAATGCTTCTTTTTTCTTTGTTTAGACAGGATAGTTGGTTATTTAGATAGGGCAGTGGTTTCAGGATCTGAAACGTTGAGTTCAATCCAGGCCCTCAACATTAAAAACTGGCTGTTTGCCACCTACCTTAACCCTTTGACGCCTGCACCATATCCACCAACTGCCAAAACTTAACTCTTTGACTCCCTCACCCTACCCAACAGCTTTCTGCAGGAAGCTGGACAGGGTGCGGGAGTCAAAGGGTTAAGATTTTGCTTTGTTAGCATGGTAGACAATGCATGATGCTGGTGGACAGAGTGCAGGAGTCAAAGGGTTAAGTTTTTTGCTTTGTTAGCATGGTTGACAATGCAGGATGCTGGTGAACAGGCTGCAGGAGTCAAAGGGTTAAGTTTTTTGCTTTGTTAGCATGGTTGACAATGCAGGATGCTGGTGGACAGAGTGAGGGAGTCAAAGGGTTAATGAATCCATCATCTTGGTGGCATCAGTTCAGTGTTTCATAAGCCCCTCTCTCCCCGCTCACTCCACGTTTCAAGACCTCGCCAGTACACAGAGCTTTTTGTAGACTTTGGGTGTTTTCCAAATTACTGCAGGCAAAACTGAGTGGAGCGTGTATGGAATTGTCCGAGTAATACGCATCCATGACTCCTTCTTCAACGATCTCCAAACTCCTTTATTTTCTAATTATTAATTTGCTTGTGTTTATTTTTGTTACTCTTTATTTTTGTTACTCTTTATTCTGTAAGTGTTTAATTCGACATTTCCCTTTGCCTAGTACGATTTGTCTCCATGTGTGACTGTATGTAGTTTAACAACATCAGACACATTTAAGTTGGTAAGTGTTCTGCCGTCACAACATGATTGTTGTTATTGGTGTTTAAAGCCCAGCCAACTGTGTAATGCTACATAATGGCTATAACCATTTCAAAACACATCCAAAACTTCAACAGGAAAAAAAAAAGAAAAGAAAATTAAGTATACATATCAATGCATGCGCGCACGTACTCTAAGGAGATGCCCCTGGCGTTGACCACTCCAATTTATCACACAGGGGATTTAAAACACACCTAAATACAAATTTAAGCATACCTGAGGACACCAAAACATATAAAAAAGGGCATAAATTACCTAAAACTGCTTCCGCTTATCTCACCTCCCTAGAGCCAAAAATGCACCTAACACATGACCCAATCATCAATCCTAAGAAAAAGTACGTAAAACTTTATCGAACACATACAGGTGGATGGACCAGCAATGCAGAAAATGATAGGAAGAAACGACAGAAAGCAAAGGAGGAAGACAGAAACAAAGAGAGTGACAGAAAAGAGGACATTTCTAGCACAGAATTGCCAAAAGGTGGGGGTACAGTTATACTGAAATAACCCCCGGCATCCCCACAGGGGGCGTCGCAACATAAAGGTTTGTCATAATCATCATCATCATCATTATCATCATCATCATCACCATCATCATCACCACCATCATCATCATCATCATCATCACCATCATCATCACCATCATCATCACATCATCACCATCATCATCACCATCATCACCATCATCATCATCACCATCATCATCATCATCATCATCATCACCATCATCACCATCATCACCATCATTATCATCATCATCATCATCACCATAATCATCATCATCATTATCATCATCATCACCATCATCATCATCATTATCATCATCACCATCATTATCATCATCATCATCACCATCATCATCACCATCATCATCATCATTATCATCATCATCATCATCATCATCATCATCATCATCACCATCATTATCATCACCATCATCATCATCATCATCACCATCACCATCATCACCATCATCACCATCATCATCATCATCATCATCATCACCATCATCATCATCACCATCATTATCATCATCTTATCACCATCATCATCATCATCATCATTATCATCATCTTATCACCATCATCACCTCTCTCTCTCTTTTTTCTTTTATCTTTATGTGTTTCTGTCTTCCTCCCTTCCTTTCATTCTCTCAAAATGTGTGTTCGTAGGGTTTTATTGTGTT
>JAPXFY010000033.1:2208806-2211306 GCA_030674185.1 Monoplex corrugatus
ATCACCTTCTCCAACGTTTCAATCTGAAAGACCACACTGGTACTTTTCTCAATTAGAATGGCCGCAAAAAAAAAACATAATGTTCTCATCTACAACTAAAAGGCAATAATTATTACACGCACGTTCTTGTCTACAAAGCAATGTTAGAAATATTATCGTCCAGAAAACTACATCAGATATATTCTCATGCAGATGACAACAATAGACATATGATGTTCTAGTCTAGACGGCAACATCAGAAATGTTTCATCCAGAAGACAACATCAGATATATTTCACCCAGAAGACATCATCAGAAACAGTTTATCCAGAACACATCAGACATATTTTCGTCTAGAAAGCAACATCAAATTTATTCTCATCTCGAAGGCAACATCACAAATATTCTCATCTACGTAAAAGGCCGGATTTGAAATAAAAATTATTCTCGTCTCGTCACTGTTACTGTAATTTTTGTTTAAAGCCCAGCTAAAATGTGTAGAGTACTATCAGGACTATAATCGTTTCAAAACGTAAACAATACTTCAATAGGGAAAAAAAAAAGAAAGAAAAAAATTAAGTTCACATATCAATGCATTCGTGCACATAATCTACGGAGATGCCCCTGGCACTGACCACTCCGTCCAATTCATCATACACGGGATTTAAAAAATATACCTGAACACAAATATAAACATAACTACGGACACAAAAATATATATGAAAATGAGTCTAAACAACCTAAAATTGCTTCCACAATCTCATTTCCCTAGTGCCAATAATGCACTCAATACATGTATCCAATTATCAATCCTAAGAAAAAGTACGTAAACTTTATCGAACACATACAGGTGAATGGACCAGCAAGGCAGAAAATGATAGGAAGAAATGACAGAAAGCAAAGGAACAAGGCAGAAACAAAGAGAATGACAGAAAAGAGGAAATTTCTAGCACAGAATTTCCAGAAGGTGGGGATACTGTTTATTATGCTGAAAGAGCCCAAAGCATCCTAACAGTGGGGGGCGGAGGGGGGCTAACAGACTTGAGCTCTCTGTGCTCCACTACGATGTTTGATTACGTGTGATACGCAATGAATCCAGTTAAATTTGGAGAGGGAAATAGATTTGATTACGTGTGATACGCAGTGAATCCAGTTAAGTTTGGAGAGGGAAATAGACCTGATTACGTTGATACGCAGTGAATCCAGTTAAGTTTGGAGAGGGAAATAGACCTTTACGTGTGATACGCAGTGAATCAGTTGTTTGGAGAGGGAAATAGACCTTTACGTGTGATACGCAGTGAATCAGTTAAGTTTGGAGAGGGAAATAGACCTTTACGTGTGATACGCAGTGAATCAGTTAAGTTTGGAGAGGGAAATAGACCTTTACGTGTGATACGCAGTGAATCCAGTTAAGTTTGGAGAGGGAAATAGACCTGATTATGTGTGATACGCAGTGAATCCAGTTAAGTTTGGAGAGGGAAATAGACCTGATTACGTGTGATACGCAGTGAATCCAGTTAAGTTTGGAGAAGGAAATAGACCTGATTACGTGTGATACGTAGTGAATCAGTTAAGTTTGGAGAAGGAAATAGACAAGTGTGTTCCAAATATACATACTTTCCAAAGAATTCTAAACCAGAGATTCGAAATTGAACAATATAATGCCAAAATAAACTTTCGCTTGTCCTTTTTTAATGCTCAGTGGAACAACTACAGATCAATGTTCCCTGTGTAGAAAGCGGAGTTTCTTCATGACGTTTCTTAAATATTGATGTACATAATGAAATCATTATTGATCAGAATATTGTTTTATATGTTTTGTAGGTTGTAGGTTTTCTGTTCTTTTTTTTTATGTGAACAATTATTATGAATTGAAATTATTATTATTTGTTTTTGTTTTGTTTTGTTACGGTACTACATTGTTTGTTGATGTCTATTCCTGTGAAAAAATGAATAAAAAAAGGTGAAAAAAAAATTTTGGAGTAGGGCGATAATAATCACGGTGCCACTCATCAGTGACACGAAACTCTAGGCCAAAGCCGGACAGCAGAAGGTCCTCAGAGGAGAAACTCTTATCTAGCGAGTGAGTATTTCGGCCATTAACTCCTTACGCTGTCTGTATGTACACACTCATAGTGCCATCCATCCGTTTGCTAACAGTGTCAGCACTGACCTTGAAGAGTGTATTGGGCAGAGAACCGATGGTGTTCTGGGTGACGTTGCAGTAACGTAATTTCTCCAGGTGGTGGATGTTCTTGGGCAGTTTCTTCAGCTTGTTGTTGTCCATTATCAGCTCCACTGCATGCGCCATGATCTCTTCGTTGCGGCAGATCTAGTCACAATTATTTTGTATTTTGTTTGTATTTATTTCTTTTTTTTATTCGTCCTATTTTCTACGCCACCTTAATGGCCGCAGAAGCTGGCACAATTTTTACAATACGATGATGATGACAGTCATGAAGCTATAGAGTTCCAGCTAGGATTGAGACTGTGCGACAGGGCTGTGCTCTACGCTTACTAT
>JAPXFY010000033.1:2216306-2221306 GCA_030674185.1 Monoplex corrugatus
CAAAGAAAGAGAGAAAGAGAGAGAGGGGGAGAGAGAGAGAAAGAGAGAGAGAGAGAGAGACGGACGGACGGACAGACAGAGAGAGAGAGAGAGGGCGAGAGAGAGAGGTTGACAGAGATAGAGAGACAGACAAAGACAGACAGAAAGAAACAGACATAGAGACAGAGACAGAAACAGGAAGGCAGACAGAGAATGAGAAGAAGAGACAGAGCGAAAGAGACACTGAGAAAGAGGGAGAGGGACAGAGAGAGGGAGGGAGAGAGGGAAGGAGGGAGAATGTCAGTAAAAGAATAAGAGAGACACAGAGACAGACAGACAGAGAGAGAGAAAGAGAGAGAGAGATATAAGACACAGAGAGAGACAGAGAGACAGACAGAGAGAGAGAAGAGAGAAACAGACAGACAGACAGACAGAGAGAAACAGACAGACAGAGGAAACAGATAGACAGAGAGAAACAAAGAGACAAGAGAGAGAGAGAGAGACAGAAAAGACAGACAGACAGAGAGAGAGAGAAACAGACAGACAGACAGAGCAGAGAGAGAGAGAGAAGTGAGAGAGACAAACAGACAGAGAAGAGACAGAAAGAGACAGACAGACAGACAGACAGAGAGAGAGAGAGAGAGAGAAACAGACAGACAGACAGACAGAGAGAGAGAGAAACAGACAGACAGACAGAGAGAGAGAGAAACAAAGAGACAGAGAGAGAGAGAGAGAAACAGAGAGAGAGAGAGAGAGAGAGAGAGAAACAGAGAGACACAGAGAGAGACAGACAGACAGACAGAAGAGAGAGAAACAGACAGACAGAGACAGAGAGACAGAGACAGAACAGACAGACAGAGAGAAACAGAGAGACAGACAGACAGACATAGAGAGAGAAACAAAGAGAGAGAGAGAGAGAAACAGACAGACAGAAGAAAGAGAGAGAAACAGACAGACAGAAGAGAGAGAGACAGAGACACAGACAGACAGAGAGAAACAGACAGACAGAGAGAAAGAGAGAGACAGAGGGAGAGAGAGGGGGGAAGGGAAGCAACCCACTACCTCCAAAGGCACTGCTTTGATGCCGCAAGTGGAAAAGAGAATATGGACGCCCTGTTCATCCCGGATCAAGTGTTTCCTCAACGGCGCGGCCAGAGCCTTTATGACACTTCCTGGGCCCGTGGCCGGCATGGGCTTCTCGTCATTCTTCTTTTTTGTGCTCATGGTGACTTATGGGGTCAGCTGGAGAGAAAAAGAAAAAAAAGAGAGAGAGAGACGCACAGAAATGTAAAATCAAAGTAGTACTAGTAGAGACGTTCGCTGTGCGGAACCTACCTTTCGTTTTCCGTTTATGTTTGTTATGATGGAGTTACCATGTGAAATTCAGGCTGCTCTCTCTCTCTCTCTCTCTCTCTCTCTTCTGTCTCTCTCTCTTACTTTTGTTTTCTGTTTATGTTGTTATGATGGAGTTACCATGTGAAATTCAGGCTGCTCTCTCTTCTCTCTCTCGTCTCTCTCTCTTACCTTTTGTTTTCCGTTTATGTTTGTTATGATGGGTTACCATGTGAAATTCAGGCTGTTCTCTCTCTCTCTCTCTCTCTGTCTCTCTCTCTCTCTCTCTTTACCTTTTGTTTTCTGTTTATGTTTGTTATGATGGAGTTACCATGTGAAATTCAGGTTGCTCTCTCTCTCTCTCTCTCTCTTACCTTTTGTTTTCTGTTTATGTTTGTTATGATGGAGTTACCATGTGAAATTCAGGTTGCTCTCTCTCTCTCTCTCTCTCTCTCTTACCTTTTGTTTTCTGTTTATGTTTGTTATGATGGAGTTACCATGTGAAATTCAGGTTCTCTCTCTCTCCTCTCTCTGTCTCTCTCTCTTACCTTTTGTTTTCCGTTTTATGTTTGTTATGATGGAGTTACCATGTGAAATTCAGCTGTTCTCTCTCTCTCTCTCTCTCTCTCTCTGTCTCTGTCTCTCTCTCTCTCTCTTACCTTTTGTTTTCTGTTTATGTTTGTTATGATGGAGTTACCATGTGAAATTCAGGTGCTCTCTCTCTCTCTCTCTCTCTCTTACCTTTTCTTTTTTTTTGTTATGTTTGTTATGATGGGTTTACCATGTGAAATTCAGTGCTCTCTCTCTCTCCTCTCTCTCTGTCCTCTCTCTCTTTCTTCTCTCTCTCTCCATCTGTTTCTCTGTCTCTCCCTTTTCAGCTGCTCTGTCTCTCTCTCGCCCCGCCTCCCTCTCTCTCTCTCTCTCCTCTCGTCTCTCTCTCTCTCTCCCTCTCTCCTCTCTCGCTTTCTCTTTTCTCCCTCTCTCTCTTTCTCTCTCTCCCTCTCCCTCTTTGTCCTCTCTCTCTCTTTCTCTCTCTCCCTCATTGTCTCTCTCTCTTCTCCTCTCTCTCTCCTTCTCTCTCTCTCCTCTCTCTCCCTCTCTCCTCCTCTCTCTCTCCCTCTCTTCTCCCTCTCTCTCTCCCCCTCTCTCCTCCTCTCTCCCTCTCTCTCCTCTCTCTCTCCCTCCCCTTCTCTCTCCCTCTCTCTCTCTGCTCCTCTTTCTCCTCTCTCTCTCTCTCTTCCTCTTCTTTCATGACTTTCTTCTTCTACTTTCTTTCTCTTTCTGATCATCTACCTCTTTGTCTCCTGAGGGACAGCGTGTCATCTAGGCCAGCGCATCCTTTTATGGTTTTTTTCCTGTATTATGCATACATTTTTGTTCATAGAAGCTTTCTGTATTATACATACATATTTGTTCATAGAAGCTTTCTGTATTATAGCATACATTTTTGTTCATAGAAGCTTTCTGTATTATGCATACATTTTTTGTCATAGAAGCTTTCTGTATTATGCATACATTTTTTGTTCATAGAAGCTTTCTGTATTATCATACATTTTTTGTTCATAGAAGCTTTCTGTATTATGCATACATTTTTGTTCATAGAAGCTTTCTGTATTATACATACATTTTTGTTCATAGAAGCTTTCTGTATTATACATACATTTTTGTTCATAGAAGCTTTCTGTATTATGCATACATTTTTGTTCATAGAAGCTTTCTGTATTATACATACATTTTTGTTCATAGAAGCTTTCTGTATTATGCATACATTTTTGTTCATAGAAGCTTTCTGTATTATGCATACATTTTTGTTCATAGAAGCTTTCTGTATTATACATACATTTTTGTTCATAGAAGCTTTCTGTATTATGCATACATTTTTGTTCATAGAAGCTTTCTGTATTATCATACATTTTGTTCATAGAAGCTTTCTGTATTATCATACATTTTTTGTTCATAGAACTTTCTGTATTATGCATACATTTTTGTTCATAGAAGCTTTCTGTATTATACATACATTTTTGTTCATAGAAGCTTTCTGTATTATGCATACATTTTTTGTTCATAGAACTTTCTGTATTATGCATACATTTTTTGTTCATAGAAGCTTTCTGTATTATACATACATTTTTGTTCATAGAAGCTTTCTGTATTATACATACATTTTTGTTCATAGAAGCTTTCTGTATTATGCATACATTTTTTGTTCATAGAAGCTTTCTGTATTATGCATACATTTTTTGTTCATAGAAGCTTTCTGTATTATGCATACATTTTTGTTCATAGAAACTTTCTGTATTATGCATACATTTTTTGTTCATAGAAGCTTTCTGTATTATGCATACATTTTTTGTTCATAGAAGCTTTCTGTATTATGCATACATTTTTTGTTCATAGAAGCTTTCTGTATTATACATACATTTTTGTTCATAGAAGCTTTCTGTATTATGCATACATTTTTTGTTCATAGAAAGCTTTCTGTATTATGCATACATTTTTTGTTCATAGAAGCTTTCTGTATTATGCATACATTTTTTGTTCATAGAAGCTTTCTGTATTATGCATACATTTTTGTTCATAGAAGCTTTCTGTATTATGCATACATTTTTTGTTCATAGAAACTTTCTGTATTATGCATACATTTTTGTTCATAGAAGCTTTCTGTATTATGCATACATTTTTTGTTCATAGAAGCTTTCTGTATTATACATACATTTTTGTTCATAGAAGCTTTCTGTATTATGCATACATTTTTGTTCATAGAAGCTTTCTGTATTATGCATACATTTCTGTTCATAGAAGCTTTCTGTATTATGCATACATTTTTGTTCAAAGAAGCAGATTTTTGCAACCGAATTCTTGCCATTGACATTCTCATTGTTGCCATGATATCTTAAACGCGCTGCATACGGTACCTGCGTTTATCGACTAATCTGAAAGACAGGCACCACGTAGACCACCACTTGGGATGGCTTGAGATCTAGTGGAGGGGGAGAAAAATCCCTCTCTGCTCTGTGATGCCAACCTCGGAGTCTCCCATGTGGAAAGTCTGTGCTGAAAAGTTCCTCTTTTCTGTTACTTTCTTTATTTCTGGGTAGGAGCCGGTTAGAGCCGAAAAATCCCACAAATGATTTTTCAAGGGACTGATGGAGATTCGAACCCACAATCTTCCAGTCGGTGGTCCTTTGCGTTAATCACTACAGCACGGCGACTGGTGTTTTTATGAATTATTTAGGTACTTAAATTTTTGCTATTACGGCAGTCATACTGTTAACGGGGTTTACATGCTGAGTGTTTTCGTGTTTTCATCATTCATCCAAAGACAGTTTCCAGGATCTTTAACGTGCGTATTTAATGTACAGAAGGGGGTTAAAGCACCAGGAGATCTGCACTGAGCACTTCAGGCACCAGCAGACCGACCTGGGAGATCAAGAGAAAGAAAACCAAAGAGAATGACAGAAAAAAGAAAAGATACACAGAAGAGAGAGGAGAGAGAGAGAGAGAGAGAGAGAGACCGAGAGAGAGGGAGAGAGAGAGAGAGAGACCGAGAAGGAGAGAGAGAGACCGAGCGAGAGGGAGAGAAAGAGAGAGAGAGATACAGAGCAAGATAAAGATAAATGAAGAAGAGAGAGAAAGAGAGAGACAGTGAGACAGAGAGGGAGAGAGAGAAAGAAAGAGAGATAAAGAGA
>JAPXFY010000033.1:2226306-2236306 GCA_030674185.1 Monoplex corrugatus
ACTAGGACCACACAGTCAAATTTCATCTACTGCAAAGGTGCATCATTGAGGGCGCTGCTGAAATTTCCTGACGAACAGTGCTGATGTCTGTATCTCTCGGGTCTGGTTGACGCCAGGATATAATTTTTGTTATCAAAGGAAGCAAAAGCCCTGTCACAGAGTCTCAATCCAGAATGGAACTCTATAGCATACGAATAGCATTCACGTCGTCAAGCACCATCATAGCACTGTGAACAATTGTCCCAGCCTCTAAGACCAGTAAAATGGACTAAAAATGGGACAGGGAAAACAAGGAAGACAGTCTGAAATCACGGATGGGACTACAACAGGAAAAAACGGAAAGACAGAAGGAAAGAGAGGAATAAATAAAGCGAAAAAAAATGATTGGAAAAAATAAGTAAGGAATCAGAAAAAAAATGAAGAAACAAATATAGAAAGGCAAGAGAGAGAGAGAAAGAGATGGAGAGAGAGAGAGTGAGTGAGAGAGAGACACAGAGAGAGAGAGAGTGAGTGAGAGAGAGAGAGAGAGAGACTCAAAATCAGAGGCAGAAAGAAGGAGAGAGGGAGAGAGAGAGAGAGAGAGTAAGAAACAAAGACAAAGACTCATAATCAGAGAGAGAGGGAGAGAGGGAAAAGAGAGAGAGAGAGAGAGAGGGAGGGAGAAGAGAGAATGAGCACTGTTATTTTTTGAGGGTGGTAATGCTATATTATGTTGTTAAAGTAATGTGCTTTCATCCACTCCTTTCCCACAGACTATGGTCTACACTAATATAAATACTAGAACAGCAATAAATATATAAATGAGACAAACTTCAAGCCCCTTTATTACTCAAAGATAATACACTCAGTTCCTGGTGTATCATATTTTACAGCTAATCCTGGCTATTCTTTACATACAAGTAAGTATGGAACATGAAAAATAATCCGCGATGCATTAATTAAGAAAAGAATAAATTAATGCAATAAGAATAAAAGAAAAAAGCATGCATTAAAGGGAAAAGGTAAAAAGATTATGAAAAGGCCACAGTATAGGAGGATGTGTAGAAGAGAGGTTTTTACTGGGAAGAGAATGTATTCATGTTATTTCCAGGAAATATTTACAAAGTTTTCGTCAGAGCTGGCCAATGATGTGCATGACTTGATTTGGTCGATAATGTATTCCAGAGATATGCTGCAGAGAAGACTCTCGCTTTACGTATGTTTCATGTTAGTCTCGGAAGGGAAAGAGAGAGAGAGAGAGAGAGAGAGAGAGAGAGAGAGAGAGAGAGGAGAAAGAGAGAGAGACAGAGACAGACAGACATACTGAGATAGAGATACAAAGAGAGAGGGTGAGAGGGAGGGAGAGACAGAGAGAGAGATAGACAGACAGAGAGAGAGGGAGAGAAAGAGAAAGAGAGAAAGAGAGACAGAGGACAGAGACAGACACATACAGCGAAGCAGAATGGAGGACAGAAGACAGCAAAGGAGAAAAGAAGGAAGAATGAGAGAGAGAGAGAGAGAAGAGAGAGAGAAGAGACGAGGACAGAGACAGACACATACAGCGAGAAATTATGGAGGCACAGAAGACAAAAAGGAGGAAAAAAAAGAGAGAGATGACAGATGAGTTGATCAGACAGGTAAAGAGAAAAGATGGTAGAAGCCATTAAGATTGAGAAGAGAGAGAGAGGACAGAAGACAGAAAAGAGAAAAGAAGGAAAGAGAAGAGAGAATAGGAGACAGAATGGAGGACAGAAGACAGTAAAAGGAAGAAAAGAAGAAGAAATGAGAGAGAGAGAGAGAGAGAGACAGAAGCAGTAAAGAGAGAGAAAAGAAGGAAGAAAGAGAGAGAGAGAAGAGAGAGAGAGAGAGAGGACAGAGACAGACATAAAGAGAAAGAAGGAAGACATGAGACGAAAGAGAGGAAGAGAGAGAGAGGACAGAGACAGTACAAGGAGAAAAGAGGACAGAGAGAGAGAGAGAAGACAGAAGAGAGAGGAGGACAGAGACAGAACAGGAGAAAAGAAAGACAGAGAGAGAGGAAGAGAGAGAGGGACAGAAGACAGAAGCAGGAAAAGAAGGAAGAAGACAGAGAGAGAGAGAGAGAGAGAGAGAGAGAGAAGAGGACAGAAGACAGAAGGAGAAAAAAGAAGGAAGAATGAGAGAGAGAGAGAGAGAGAGACAGAGAGAGAGAGACAGAGACAGAAGAGAGAGAGAGAGAGAGAGAGAGAGGACAGAGACAGAAAAGGAGAAAAGAGAATGAGAGAGAGAGAGAGAAGGACAGAAGACAGAAGGAGAGAAGAGAGAAGAGAGAGAAGAAGAAAAGAGAGAGAGAGAGGACAGAAGACAGAAAGAGAAAAGAAGGAAGAGAGAGAGAGAGAGAGAAGAGACAGGACAGAAGACAGTAAAGGAGAAAAGAAGGAAGAAGAAAGAGAGAGAAGAAGAGAGAGAGAGAGAGAAGAGGACAGAAGAGACAGAAAGGAGAAAAGAAGGAAGAATGAGAGAGAGAGAGAGAGAGAGAGAGGACAGAAGACAGTAAAGGAGAAAGAAGGAAGAATGAGAGAGAGAGAGAAGAGAGAGAGAGAGAGGACAGAAGACAGAAAAGGAGAAGAAGAAGGAAGAAGAGAGAGGAGAGAAAGAGAGAGAGAGAGAGAGAGGACAGAAGACAGTAAAGGAGAAAAGAAGGAAGAAGAGAGAGAGAGAGAGAGAGAGGAGAGAGGACAGAAGACAGTAAAGGAGAAAAGAAGAGAAGAGAGAAGAGAGAAAGAGAGAGAGAGAGAGAGAGAGAGACAGAAGAGAGTAAAGGAGGAAAAGAAGAAGAAGAAGAAGAGAGAGAGAGAGAGAGAGAGAGAGGACAGAAGACAGTAAAGGAGAAAAGAAGGAAGAATGAAGAGAAGAGAGAGAGAAGAGAGAGAGAGGACAGAAGACAGTAAAGGAGAAAAGAAGGAAGAATGAGGAGAGAGAGAGAGAGAGAGAAGAAAGGACAGTAAGAAAGGAAAAAGAAGAAAGAATAAAGGAAGAAAGAGAAGAGAGAGAGAGAGAGAGAGGACAGAAGACAGTAAAGAGAAGAAAAGAAGAGAAGAGAGAGAGAAGAGAGAGAGAGAGAGACAGAAGACAGTAAAGGAGAAAAGAAGGAAGAATGAGAGAGAGAAGAGAGAGAGAGAGGACAGAAGACAGTAAAGGAGAAAAGAAGGAAGAAGAGAGAGAGAGAGAGAGAGAAGGAAGAAGAGAAGTAAAGGAAAAGAAGGAAGAAAGAGAGAGAGAGAAAGAGAGAGGACGAAGACAGAAAAGCAGAAAAGAAGAAGAAGAGAGAAGAAAGAGAAAGAGAGAGAGAGAGAGAGAGAGGACAGAAGACAGTAAAGGAGAAAAGAAGGAAGAAAGAGAGAGAGAGAGAGAGGAGAGAGAGAAGGACAGAAGACAGTAAAGGAGAAAAGAAGAGAAGAATGAGAGAAGAGAGAGAGAGAGAGAGAGGACAGAAGACAGTAAAGGAGAAAAGAAGGAAGAAGAGAAGAGAGAGAAGAGAGAGAGAGAGAGAGAGAGAGAGGACAGAAGACAGTAAAGGAGAAAAGAAGGAAGAATGAGAGAGAGAGAGAGAGAGAGAGGACAGAAGACAGTAAAGGAGAAAAGAAGGAAGAATGAAGAGAGAGAGGAGAGAAGACAGGAAGAGAAGAAGAAGGAAGAAAAGAGAGAAGAAGAGAGAGAGAGAGAGAGAGGACAGAAGACAGTAAAGGAGAAAAGAAGAAAGAAAGAGAGAGAGAGAAAGAAGAGAGAGAGAGAGAGAGAGACAGAAGACAGTAAAGGAGAAAAGAAGGAAGAATGAGAGAGAGAGAGAGAGAGAGGACAGAAGACAGTAAAGGAGAAAAGAAGGAAAAAGAAAGAAAGAGAGAGAAGAGAGAGAGAGAGGAGAGAGAGAGAGACAGAAGACAGTAAAGGAGAAAAGAAGGAAGAATGAGAGAGAGAAGAGAGAGAGAGAGAGGAGAGAGGACAGAAGACAGTAAAGGAGAAAAGAAGGAAGAATGAGAGAGAGAGAGAGAGAGAAGAGAGGACAGAAGACAAGAAAAGGAGAAAAGAAGGAAGAGAAGAGAGAGAAGAGAGAGAAAGAGAAGAGAGAGAGAGAGGGACAGAAGACAGTAAAGGAGAAAAGAAGAAGAAAAGAGAGAGAGGAGAAGAGAGAGGACAGAAGACAGTAAAGGAGAAAAGAAGAAAGAGAAAGAGAGAAAGAGAGAGAGAGAGAGAGAGAGGACAGAAGACAGTAAAGGAGAAAAGAAGTAAGAATGAGAGAGAGAGAGAAGAGAAGAGAGAGAGAGAGGACAGAAGACAGTAAAGGAGAAAAGAAGAAAGAGAAAGAGAGAAAGAGAGAGAGAGAGAGAGAGAGACAGAAGACAGTAAAGGAGAAAAGAAAGGAAGAATGAGAGAGAGAGAGGAAGAAGAACAGTAAAGGAGAAAAGAAGGAGAATGAGAGAGGAGAGAGAAAGAGAGAGAGAGAGAGAGGACAGAAGACAGTAAAGGAGAAAAGAAGGAAGAATGAGAGAGAGAGAGAGAAAGAGAGAGAGAGAGAGAGGACAGAAGACAGTAAAGGAGAAAAGAAGGAAGAATGAGAGAGAGAGGAAAGAGAGAGAGAGAGGACAGAAGACAGTAAAGGAGAAAAGAAGGAAAAATGAGAAAGAGAGAGAGAGAGAGAGAAAGAGAGAGAGAGAGAGAGGACAGAAGACAGTAAAGGAGAAAAGAAGGAAGAATGAGAGAGAGAAGAGAGAGAGAGAGAGAGAGAGAGGACAGAAGACAGTAAAGGAGAAAAAGAAGGAAGAATGAGAGAGAGAGAGAGAGGACAGAAGACAGTAAAGGAGAAAAGAAGGAAGAATGAGAGAGAGAGAGAGAGAGAGAGGACAGAAGACAGTAAAGGAGAAAAGAAGGAAGAATGAGAGAGAGAGAAAGAGAGAGAAAGAGAGAGAGAGAGAGAGGACAGAAGACAGTAAAGAGAAAAGAAGGAAGAATGAGAGAAGAGAAGAGAAGAGAGAGAGGAGGGACAGAAGACAGTAAAGAAGAAAAGAAGGAAGAATGGAGAGAGAGAGAGAGAGAAGAGGAGAGGAAGAGAGGACAGTAAGAAGAAGAAGAAAAGAAGGGAAGAACGAACAGAACAGAAGAGGATTAACAGACAACTGGCAGAAGGAGGGTTGAGGTACAGTAAGTAGGAAAATGAAAAAAGAGAGAGAAAACCCGACAGAGGACAGCGGGACAGAGATCAAAGCACTGAAGAGCAAAACGCACCGAGACAAAGACACAGACACAGACACACACACACACACACACACACACACACACACACACACACCCCACAGTGGCACAGATACAGACACACAAAGACAAAATGTCGGCCAACGATGGCACCAGACTGTGTGAAGAACATCATGCTACCCTCACTCCGGCACTGACAAAAAAAAAAAAAAAAAAAAAAAGGCTGGACAGACTGGGCAGTCACACCATTGCTCATTTTCTTCCCTTTCTGACGAAAACCTGGACAGTATCCCTAAAAAATATCATTACATTTTGTGTAATTATTCTGTTGTTTTCTAGTTAGTTTATGGACTTAGTCGCTTCACTTTTATTTTAAGAGACACAGATTCACGTCATTCAGATATGCCAACAAAAGTTAGCAAGACTGTTATTGTTTGTATTTTTGCTTAAAGCCCAGCAGACTGCGTAGAGCCATATCAGGGCTATAACCGTTTCAAAACATACACAATACTTGAACAGGACAAGAAAAGGAAGAGAAATTTAATTATACATATCAATGCATTCGCGCACATGATCTAAAGAGATGCCCTTGGTGTTGACCACTCCGTCCAATTTATCGCACAGGGGACACAAAAAGATATACAGTAACGGGCCACATGTAAGTTATCTAAAATTGCTTCCGCATATCCCATTTCTTCTCTAATACATGCACCCAATTAACAATCTTAAGAGAAAAACGTTAGACTTTATCGACCACATACAGATGAATGACTAGCAAGGCAGAAAATGATAGGAAGAAATGACAGAAAGCAGGAGGAAAAAAGAAGCAAAGAGAGAGAGAGAGAGACAGACAGACAGACAGACAGACAGACAGACGGAGACAGAGAGACAGACAAAGAGAGAAGAGGAAATTTCTTGCACAGAATTTCCAGAAGGTGGAGATACTGTTCATACTGAAAGAGCCCCAGGCATCCCCATGGGGGTAAATTAACTGAAAACACCCGTGGGTGTTGGACGGGACCCAGAGCAACAATGCCTTCCTGCTCCCGACACCACACGGTTGTTCCGTTTCCTGTTTAATTTACGAACTTGGTCGCTTCAGGAATCAGAAAAAACTCGAAAGAAGAATAAGAACGGGTATTTAAATTAATATCACAAGACAAGATTTTCAGCCAACTGGTCTTTATCAAGCGTAAGATTACAAAAACAAACAAACAACAACAAACAACAACACACAAACAAACAAACACCAGATACAAACATTATGAGAAAAAGTTTTAGTTTCTGAAACATGACACAATGACATCGTTCAGATTACTGTACTCGTGTGACTGGTTGTGTGAAAAATGCTGTTTGTGGGTTTCATTTATTTGTTGGCCAGCCACGTCAGAGTACGTGTACGTGCGTTTCGATAACATGAGTCCCTGTGCAAAAGTGTTTGTGTCTGTGCAAGTGTTTGCCTACGTGCGTGCGTATCTCTCTTTGTTGCCTCTGTGTGTGTGTGTGTTGGTTTTGTGTGGTGTGTTGTGTGTGTTGTGTGTGTGGTGTGTTGGTGTGTGTTATTTTATGTGTGTGTGTGTGTGTGTTTCGTGTGCCTTGTGTCTGTTGTGTGTGCGTCTGTGTGTGTCTGTGTATGTGTGTTTTGCGTGTGTTTGAGTGTGGTGTGTCTGTGTGTGTGTCCTGTGTGTGTTGTGTCGTGTGGTACGTGTGTGTGTGGTGTGTGTCTGTGTTGTGCTGTGTGTGTGTTCTGTGTGTGTGTCTTGTGTGTGTGTCTGTGTGTACTGTGCGTGTGATGTGTGTGCGTGTGCGTGCGTGTGTGGTTGTGTGTGTGTGTGTTGTGTGTGTGTTGTGTCTTTTGTGGTTGGAGTGTGTCTGAGTGTGTGCGTGTTGCTGTATGCGTAACCGTTTATATGGACGAGTGTTATCGTATCATGCGCGTGCTGTATTGTTGACATCTGTTCTTGTTCTATGTCATACAAAGCTCCTGTTTGTTTTTAATCATCACCGATTTATTGCTGACATGTTAATATGTGTGGCATTCTCTGTAAAGTGCACAGTGCTCTGGATCGCACTTCTACAATGATCATCATCATCAGGTCTCCTGTCGCATGGCGTTGGCGATCATGGACTTCCATCTGTCTCTCGTTGCCCTTAGCATCTCTCCCACCCTCTCTCCCCAGCCACTCTGCAAGTCCGTCCAGCATTTTCTCCCTGGGTCTACCTGGTGCTCTCTTTCCCTCCAGCTTTCACGTTGTGACCAGGATGCTCCAAATCCCCCTTCCTCATAAAATGGCCTATAAATGTTGCCTGTCTTTTCCTAATCTTCCTTATGAGTGATCTACTTGTGTCTGCCTCCATCAAGACTGTCTCGTTTGTTTTCTTTGCTGTCCATGGAACTCTCAACATTCTTCTTAGAAATGATGCGTCATGTAGATCGTCTTTATGATCATACTCATTAATATCATCGTTATCATCAGTCTTATTTGCTGTTATTGTTATCATCATTATTATTATTATCATTATTATTTTGTTGTTTTTGTTGCTGTTATTCATCATCATCATCATCATCATCAATCACCCATCATCATTTATTCATTTGGACATAGTCTCGAATGAGTGTCTGTGAAATTATATGTGACCACCCACCACGAAATTAGTCTTAACTCGCAGTCATTCGAACAGCACTAGGAGCTGAAAAGGTGACTGAGGGTCTATCTGGGGTGTTTTGACTTTTTCTCAAAATTGATTTCTGTAGACTATAATCTATCCTCCACAGAAATTTTTTTCTTGAAAAAATAATGTTAATCAATTTAAAATGGTATTTTAATGCACTGATCACAGCAGAAAGAACGCAATTTCCTACCAAAAGTACCTATTTTTGTCTATTATAAACCGTAACCTGTGCAGTACCCGAACAAGTAATATACTGACGCAAAGCTCTTTGGTGCACCTTTCAGATAATGACAGCAAAAATTAGAAACAAACTGGGTCAAAGCCACCAAATAAAGAAATTTAAGGAAAATGCCTAGTAGAGCGCACAAAAACTTTAGAGGCCGTTTTCTCAAAATGGCCGTCATACAAGTTAATGACTTTATACATATATAACTTCTACATTTTTTTTAGTACAATCTTTATTCAAGTACCAAACTAATCAGCAGAATGTACACTTTCCAGTGATATGTATATCTCAAAACACCCAACATGCCAGTTAAGACTGCTTTCGTAGAAGGAGGTCACATATGTTTTCCAAGTTCTCTTAAAGACCGTTCATGGAGAAAATTCAGGCAATGGCATGACAAACAGGAACACAGCTGACTGACAAATCCTCTACAGATGTCTTCAGATGAGATCAGAGGGGAATGTGTAAGTGTGTGTGTGTGTGTGCGTGCGTGTGTGTGTGTGTGTGTGTCTGTGTGCGTGAGTGTGTGTGTGTGTGTGCGTGTGTGTGTGTGTGTGTGTGTGTGTGTCGTGTGTGTGTGTGTGTGTGCGTGTGTGTGTGTGTGTATGTGTGCGTGCGTGTGTGTGTGTGTGTGTGTGGTGTGTGTGTGTGTGTGTGTGTTCGTTCTTTAATTTAACGTCTTTTCACTATA
Organism: Monoplex corrugatus; assembly: GCA_030674185.1. NCBI lineage: Eukaryota > Metazoa > Mollusca > Gastropoda > Littorinimorpha > Ranellidae > Monoplex > Monoplex corrugatus. Next base: position 2,235,105 of record JAPXFY010000033.1, read on the forward strand.
AGTGATATTAGACGGTGTGTGTGTATGTGTGTGTGTGTGTGTGTGTGTGTGTGTGTGTGTGTGCGTTGTGTGTGTGTGTGTGTGTGTGTGCGTGCGTGCGTGCGTGCGTGCGTGCGGTGTGTGTGTGTGTGTGTGTGTGTGTGTGTGTGTTTCGTTCTTTAATTTAACGTCTTTTCACTATAAGTGATATTAGACGGTGTGTGTGTGTGTGTGTGTGTGTGTGTGTGTGTGTGTGTGTGTGTGTGTGTGTGTGTGTGTGTGTGCGTGAGTGTGTGTGTGTGTGTGTGTGTGTGTGTGTGTGTGTGTGTGTCTGTGTGTGTGTGTGTGTACATGTGTGTATCCATGTCTGTGTGTGCGTTTCTGCGCGCGCGCACGTGGGCATATGCGTTTGGATGTGAATGTGAATTCGTTGCGCGTCAGCATCAGTTTCAGTTTCAGTTTCTCAAGACAACGTCTCCGCGCTCGGAACGAATTCCATATGCACTAACGTCACAGGTGCCACGTGTATGGTGATCATGGCACAAGCCTTAAGCCTGCACATAAACCAATAAGCTGGCCAGGTCCTGAGGCCCTCCTAGACTATTTTTTACCTAGTCTATATTTCATACTGGTATTTTGTCAGTGTATTAAATCTGATCTCGGTAATATTAAAATGGTAACAGAATTCATTTTGATGTACGGTAATGTAATAATATAGGACAACAAAGTCCAAATTGAAGCTCATCTTCTCTATCCATATTCATAAAAGAGACATAAAATGGTTTTGAGAGAGATTCCAAGTGTGATAAGTGATTCAGTACAGGCTATCACCCATCATGGTGAGGTTTACAAGAAACACACACGTTTAACTTTATGACAACTGTGTTGAGAAAGCCGACTGACAGTGACACATTTTCTTATACATCAAGAAATAATGTTAGATTGAGTTTCATTGATTTATACAGATGAATTGACAGAGGGGAAAGAGAGAGAGATGAAGAGAGAGACAGACAAAGAGACAGACAGACAGACAGACAGAGAGAGAGAGGGACAGACAGACAGACAGAAAGAGAGAGAGAGAAGAGGACAGAGACAGAGAGAGAAGGGAGAGAGGAAAGAGACAGAGAGGGAGAGACAGACAGACAGACAGAGAGACAGAGAGAAAGTCAGAGACAGGGGCAGGGACAGAGACAGAGAGAGAAGGGAGGGAGGGAAAGAGACAG
>JAPXFY010000033.1:2243806-2251306 GCA_030674185.1 Monoplex corrugatus
TCTGTCTCACTCTCTGTCTGTCTCTCTCTCTCTCTCTCGTTTTAATTTGCATTTTCCTAAGTTTTGGATTTTTAAAAATTAATTCTTTTGCTCTGAAAAGCGGTTTTTTTATTGCCCTGCAAAGGCCTAAAAAATTCTTTGTTGGTCGGGTGTGTGTATGTGTGTGCGTGCGTGTTGTGTGGGGGTGTGTGTGTGTGTGTGTGTGTGTTGCGCGTGCGCGCGCGCGTGTGTGTATATGTGTGTATGTGTCTGTGTGTGTGCGTGTTTGTACATGGATCTCTCTCTCTCTCTCTTTCTCTCTCTCTCTCTCTCTCTCTCTCTCTTCTCTCTCTCTCTCTCTCCACGGAGCACAGTAGGTAATTACCATCCTATCAACTACAGGTTTCAGTTCCAGTTCCAGTTTGGTCATGACAACGCTATGGTGACGGTTGGCACCGTACGGACTAGTAGTGTACCACAGCTGCTACGTGCAAGAATCCAAAACAATTATGGTAAATATCTGAAACTTGCATGATGGGTTTTGATAGCCAAGTGGGTAAAACGTCGAGTCTACGTATCGGAAGGACTCGCTGGAACCTGCCTTAGGTACCTCCCGCATGTTGGGTGAAGTATGCAGATCTTCCCGATCTTCCAGATGAACAAGATCGCTGACCTGTTAGTGCTTAACTCCCTCCCCCCCCCCACCCCCGCAATACCTCCTACGTGTACATAGGCACACAAAATACCAATTATCAATGGTAAAGATTCCTGAGTCATATCAGTGTCCGGTGGTTTTTGGAAAAGATGAGACCGGTGGCACGCCACGTAGATGCGTTATGCAGACTGTGCAGCAACATGTGCCGCACAACGTGGGAATAAAAAAAAACAACACAAAAAAACAGCGTGCATACGCATCCAGAAAGCTTGAACTCTAAAATGTTTTTAAAAAATCACAACAACAATGCCTGCTCATTTAGTTACCGCCAACGGGTCTTCAGATAGCGTGCCTCCGCATTATGGATTCTAATTGCTATATGTATGTATTTCACTGTACCTATACCACATTAAGAAACGTACTGCATTTACGCGAAAATCTTATCAGTGACAGTACATACAAAGTTCTAATCAGCGCAAGATGTGGCATACAAAAAGAGAGAGAGTACAAACAGTAAAGAAGAGTGATAGAGAGACGACAGCACAAAAAGAGATGAGAGAGAGGACAAACAGTACAAAGAAGAGTGATAGAGAGACAGACAGCACAAAAAGAGGGATGGAGAGAGAAGACAACGTACAAGAAAGAGTGATAGAGAGACAGACAGCACAAAAAAAGAGGGAAGGAGAGAGATACAAACGACAAGAAGAGTGATAGAGAGACAGACAGCACAAAAAAAGAGGAATGGAGAGAGATACAAACAGTACAAAGAAGAGTGATAGAGAGACAGACGCACAAAAAGAGAGGAATGGAAGAGAGAGAGACAAACAGTACAAAAGAAAGAGTGATAGAGAGACAGACAGCAAAAAAAAGAGAGGAATGGGAGAGAGAGAGACAACAGTACAAAGAAAGAGTGATAGTAGAGACGACAGCACAAAAAGAGTAGAATGGAGGAGAGAGAGACAAACGTACAAAGAAAGAGTGATAGAGAGACAGACAGACAAAAAAAGAGAGGAATGGAGGAGAGATAACAAACAGTACAAAAAAGTGATAGAGAGACAGACAGCACAAAAAAAGAGAGGGAATGAGAGAGAGGACAAACAGTACAAAGAAAGAGTGATAGAGAGACAGACAGCACAAAAAAAGAGAGGAATGGAGAGAGAGAGACAAACAGAGAGAAGGAGAGAGAGAGAGAGATGGAGAGAGAGAAAGAGGGGGAGGGAGACACAGACAGAGAGACAGACAGACAGACAAACAGACAGAGAGAGACAGAGACACAGAGAGAGACAGAGAGACAGGGACAGACAGAGCGAGATACATCAGTACACTTCTTCTTTCTTCATTCGCCATCTATATGATGACGTCATCTGGCAATAGGTATGGCCATTTTTTTTCCCAGTGTCTGCCGCTGTCATGGCGCTTGGTGGTCAGTGGAGCTGTGATCGACAACAGTTTCTGTCACTGTATCTGACACAGATGACATTGTTAAAATATGTGTTCATCTGTCTGGTCCTCCTGACGGCATTGGCACACTGGTGAAAGCGTCAGTTTTAAGACGATAGGCAAGGACATGTTACCTAGGTTAATATGGAATCCATTTTATTCCAACGATAGGTCAATACAGAATCTATCCCGTTTCAAAACCTTGCCAGTGCGTAGGATTTTACGCAGGCTTTGGAAGTCTACCACAGAAATGTTGGCAGATTTGGGTTTAACGCATATGGAATGGTCTAAATGCGATGAATCCCTATTGTACAAACTCCAAACTCCATTTCCGAAACTGGGTTAATACAAAAACTATTCCATGTCTAATTTGGGTAAATAGGGAATCCATTCCACTTCCAAACTGGGTAAATACCGATTTTCTTTCCATCCAGTTTTTCTGAACAGGGTTACAAGGAAATCCATTTCATTCTAAACTGAGGTAATACAGATTATATTCCATTTCCATACGTACCATTCCAAACTGGATAACAGCCATTTCATTTTCAATTTGAGTTTAATAGGAAATCACATCATTTCCACAGCATAACATGTTGCCTAGTGGGTGAAATAACGATTAACTGTCTTGTGGCTGAAATAGCGATTATTAATTTATACTGTACAGGTGCGGTATTCCATCAAAGATTGAGCACCACATTGATGAATTACAATGTTCTTTGTACAGATCAGTGTCACATCGTGGTGACTGGCTGAGCACCACATTGATGATATTACAATGTTCTTTGTACAGATCAGGTGTCACATCATGGTGACTGGCTTAGCACCACATTGATGATATTACAATGTTCTTTGTACAGATCAGATGTCACATCATGGTGACTGGCTGAGCACCACATTGATGATATTACAATGTTCTTTGTACAGATCAGGTGTCACATCATGGTGACTGGCTTAGCACCACATTGATGATATTACAATGTTCTTTGTACAGATCAAGTGTCACATCATGGTGACTGGCTGAGTACCACATTGATGATATTACAATGTTCTTTGTACAGATCAGTGTCACATCATGGTGGACTGGCTGTAGCACCACATTGATGATATTACAATGTTCTTTGTACAGATCAGATGTCACATCGTGGTGACTGGCTGAGCACCACATTGATGATATTACAATGTTCTTTGTACAGATCAGGATGTCACATCGTGGTGACTGGCTTAGCACCACATTGATGATATTACAATGTTCTTTGTACAGATCAGATGTCACATCGTGGTGACTGGCTGAGCACCACATTGATGATATTACAATGTTCTTTGTACAGATCAGATGTCACATCATGGTGACTGGCTGAGCACCACATTGATGATATTACAATGTTCTTTGTACAGATCAGATGTCACATCGTGGTGACTGGCTGAGCACCACATTGATGATATTACAATGTTCTTTGTACAGATCAGATGTCACATCATGGTGACTGGCTGTAGCACCACATTGATGATATTACAATGTTCTTTGTACAGATCAGGTGTCACATCGTGGTGACTGGCTGAGCACCACATTGATGATATTACAATGTTCTTTGTACAGATCAGCATGTCACATCGTGGTGACTGGCTGTAGCACACATTGATGATATTACATGTTCTTTGTACAGATCAGATGTCACATCGTGGTGACTGGCTTGAGCACCACATTGATGATATTACAATGTTCTTTGTACAGATCAGATGTCACATCTGGTGACTGGCTGAGCACCACATTGATGATATTACACTGTTCTTTGTACAGATCAGATGTCACATCGTGGTGACTGGCTGAGCACCCATTGATGATATTACATGTTCTTTGTACAGATCAGTGTCACATCATGGTGACTGGCTGAGCACCACATTGATGATATTACAATGTTCTTTGTACAGATCAGATGTCACATCATGGTGACTGGCTGAGCACCACATTGATGATATTACATGTTCTTTGTACAGATCAGATGTCACATCGTGGTGACTGGCTTAGCACCACATTGATGATATTACATGTTCTTTGTACAGATCAGATGTCACATCGTGGTGACTGGCTGAGCACCACATTGATGATATTACAATGTTCTTTGTACAGATCAGGTGTCACATCGTGGTGACTGGCTGAGCACCACATTGATGATATTACAATGTTCTTTGTACAGATCAGATGTCACATCATGGTGACTGGCTGAGCACCACATTGATGATATTACATGTTCTTTGTACAGATCAGTGTCACATCTGGTGACTGGCTAGCACCACATTGATGATATTACAATGTTCTTTGTACAGATCAGATGTCACATCATGGTGACTGGCTTAGCACCACATTGATGATATTACAATGTTCTTTGTACAGATCAGGTGTCACATCATGGTGACTGGCTGAGCACCACATTGATGATATTACAATGTTCTTTGTACAGATCAGGTGTCACATCTGGTGACTGGCTGAGCACCACATTGATGATATTACACTGTTCTTTGTACAGATCAGGTGTCACATCATGGTGACTGGCTGAGTACCACATTGATGATATTACAATGTTCTTTGTACAGATCAGGTGTCACATCTGGTGACTGGCTTAGCACCACATTGATGATATTACAATGTTCTTTGTACAGATCAGATGTCACATCGTGGTGACTGGCTGAGCACCACATTGATGATATTACAATGTTCTTTCTACAGATCACATGTCACATCGTGGTGACTGGCTGAGCACTACATTGATGATATTACAATGTTCTTTGTACAGATCACATGTCACATCGTGGTGACTGGCTTAGCACCACATTGATGATATTACAATGTTCTTTGTACAGATCAGGTGTCACATCATGGTGACTGGCTGAGCACCACATTGATGATATTACAATGTTCTTTCTACAGATCAGGTGTCACATCATGGTGACTGGCTTAGCACCACATTGATGATATTACAATGTTCTTTGTACAGATCAGGTGTCACATCGTGGTGACTGGCTGAGCACCACATTGATGATATTACAATGTTCTTTGTACAGATCAGGTGTCACATCATGGTGACTGGCTGAGCACCACATTGATGATATTACAATGTTCTTTGTACAGATCAGATGTCACATCGTGGTGGCTGGCTTAGCACCACATTGATGATATTACAATGTTCTTTGTACAGATCAGATGTCACATCGTGGTGACTGGCTGAGCACCACATTGATGATATTACAATGTTCTTTGTACAGATCAGGTGTCACATCATGGTGACTGGCTGAGCACTACATTGATGATATTACACTGTTCTTTGTACAGATCAGGTGTCACATCATGGTGACTGGCTTAGCACCACATTGATGATATTACAATGTTCTTTGTACAGATCAGGTGTCACATCATGGTGACTGGCTGAGCACCACATTGATGATATTACAATGTTCTTTGTACAGATCAGATGTCACATCATGGTGACTGGCTGAGCACCACATTGATGATATTACAATGTTCTTTGTACAGATCAGGTGTCACATCATGGTGACTGGCTGAGCACCACATTGATGATATTACACTGTTCTTTGTACAGATCACATGTCACATCATGGTGACTGGCTTAGCACCACATTGATGTATTTACACTGTTCTTTGTACAGATCAGATGTCACATCGTGGTGACTGGCTGTGCACCACATTGATGATATTACACTGTTCTTTGTACAGATCACATGTCACATCGTGGTGACTGGCTGAGCACCACATTGATGATATTACTATGTTCTTTGTACAGATCAGATGTCACATCGTGGTGGCTGGCTGAGCTCTACAGTGATGTTTTTAAACGTTTGAATGGCGAGATGGCCCATCAGAGTCGCTGACTGAGCTCTCTGCTGATGCTTTGAAAAGTTCCTTTCACAGATGAGATGTCCAATAAGAGTCAGTTACTGGGCACTGTGGTGATATTTTATTAAAAAGTTTATTCCACAGGTGTTATGTCCTATTAGATTCAATAGTTGAACACAGTGGTGATGTTTTTAAATGTTCTTTCAAACCAGTCGTAGTGGTGTAGTGGTTAGTGCAATTCCCTTTTAGAGAAATATAGGTTTTATATACTTCCCTTCAGTAGTTTGCGTGCTAGAATTTTTTGTTAATTATATCTTCCACAACCAAAAAACCCTTGGCAAATAGTTGTCACCGAGCATAAAATAGGCTTGGCAGTGAAGGGGCAGGAATACTGGCGTCTAAGAGCACATATGTGAATAGACGTTAAAAGAAATAACGAACGAACAAAGAGCCACCTATAACGAAGTGACGGCACTGAATAAGGTCAAGGAGTCTTCTTCCGTTCTGTGTACATCTGGTGGTTGGGCTGGACCTGGCTGTTGTGTGTTGTGTGCCTGTATTACGGGGTTTATGGCAGCTGTGTGTTGTGTGCCTGTATCACGGGGTTTATGGGTAGTTGGGCTGAACCTGGGTGCTGTGTGTTGTGTGTTGTGTGCCTGTATCACGGGGTTTATGGGTGCTGTGTGTTGTATGTTGTGTGCCTGTATCACGGGGTTTATGGGTGCTGTGTGCTGTGTGTTGTGTGCTGTGTGTTGTGTGCCTGTATCACGGGGTTTATGTGTAGTAGGGCTGGACCTGGCTGTTGTGTGTTGTGTGCCTGTATCACGGGGTTTATGGGTAGTAGGGCTGAACCTGGCTGTTGTGTGTTGTGTGCCTGTATCACGGGGTTTATGGGTAGTAGGGCTGAACCTGGCTGTTGTGTGTTGTGTGCCTGTATCACGGGGTTTATGGGTAGTAGGGCTGAACCTGGCTGTTGTGTGTTGTGTGCCTGTATCACGGGGTTTATGGGTAGTAGGGCTGAACCTGGCTGTTGTGTGTTGTGTGCCTGTATCACGGGGTTTATGGGTAGTAGGGCTGAACCTGGCTGTTGTGTGTTGTGTGCCTGTATCACGGGGTTTATGGGTAGTAGGGCTGAACCTGGCTGTTGTGTGTTGTGTGCCTGTATCACGGGGTTTATGGGTAGTAGGGCTGAACCTGGCTGTTGTGTGTTGTGTGCCTGTATCACGGGGTTTATGGGTAGTAGGGCTGGACTGGCTGTTGTGTGCTGTGTGTTGTGTGCCTGTATCACGGGGTTTATGGGTGCTGTGTGCTGTGTGTTGTGTGTTGTGTACCTGTATCACGGGGTTTATGGGTGCTGTGTGTTGTGTGCCTGTATCACGGGGTTTATGAGTGCTGTGTGTTGTGTGCCTGTATCACGGGGTTTATGGGTGCTGTGTGTTGTGTGCCTGTATCATGGGGTTTATGGGTGCTGTGTGTTGTGTGTTGTGTGCTGTGTGTTGTGTGCCTGTATCACGGGGTTTATGGGTAGTAGGGCTGGGCCAGACAGACAGACATATATGTATAGTTAAAAAAGAAA
>JAPXFY010000033.1:2278806-2291306 GCA_030674185.1 Monoplex corrugatus
TTGGGGGGGGGGGTATTTGGTTTTTCTTTCTTCCCCCCCCCCCCTCTTTTTTTTCCTTTTCTTGTTTTGTTGTTGTTGTTGTTGTTGTTTTGTGGGTAAAGACATCGAGCGTCCAGTCGGAATGTCCGTTCGTTCGGCATCGTTTCCCTCTAAACAATATTAGAAACTAACCAGATGCAGAAGGTGCTGCTTCAAAGCTACTATTGTCTTCACCTGGTTGACAGATAGCTGAGACTTTGTGCATTGACTGGTGGCTTGTGCTGTGATTCAGACATTTAATCATTTATTTACTAACTTTGTGTAAACGTTTTATTTACTTACTTACTTTACATATATGTTCCATTTTTTGAAGATAAGATAGATATATATTTAACGTTCAGCAAATTAAAACGAAACAATCTACTGTGAAAATTGGATGCTATTCATGTTCATGACAATTGCTGGGGAAACGCCGAGGTGGTCAAGATCATTCTTAACATCAGCCCTCAGAGTCAGGGTTCTGCCTTGTCCACGTCGAAGGTAGACACGGCGGGTCGCTGAGGTTGGCAGACAATATGTCACCCAGTCGTTAGTTTCGATTGATGGTCGACGATGCTCCTGTATGGCTAAAATATTCGACTGCGAGCTTCGAGGAGAGTTGCAGCATTTCATGGACACGGTGGTTGGAATTCAGAGTACGTGCGTTGAACGATCCAACTTTCACATTAGATTGTTGAGTGCGGGGGTTAGACAAACTTTGGTTGGCGGCCAACAGTTCACAAAAGATAAGATACACAGATACAAATGCCATTTACACGTAACCAAGACTGTTCCAATGATAGGCTGATGCAATCATCATCATCATCAGGTGCCTTGCCGCATGGCGTTGGCGATCATGGACTTCCATCTGTCTCTACCTCTCGTTGCCCCTAGCATCTCCCCCACCCTCCTTGTCCCCAGCCACTCTGCAAATCCGTCCAGCATTTTCTCCCTGGGTCTACCTGGTGCTTTCTTTCCCTCCAGCTTTCCCGCTGTGACCAGGTGCTCCAAATCCCTCTTCCTCATAAAATGGCCTATACATGTTGCCTGTCTTTTCCTAATCTTCCTTACGAGTCATCTACTTGTGTCTGCCTCCATCAAGACTGTCTCGTTTGTTTTCTTTGCTGTCCATGGAACTCGCAACATTCTTCTTAGAAACCACATCTCGGCTGCCTCAATCTTGTTCTGGCTTTGTTTGTTGACTGTCCACGCCTCATATCCGTACAACAGTATTGGTTCTATATAACATTCAAGAACTCTCTTCCTGATGTTAATTGGTAGGCATTTGTTGGTAAGACTGCCTGTCATCTTCCCGAATGCTGTTTTGGCTTGGCCGATTCTGCCGGCTATTTCTGATGTGCATCTGCCGTCTGATGAAATGATCGTTCCCAGGTATTTGAATTTATCAACCTGTGTCAAGGTTGTGCCATTTGCTGTTATTTTGCATGAGGGGATTTCATGTCATGCAATACCAGTATAAAATACAGACTAGATAAAACATAGGCTAAGTAAGGCCTCAGACTTGGCCAGCAATTGCGTTTCTGTGCAGGCTTGAGACTTGTGCCATGATCACCATACACATAGCATCTGTGACGTTAGTGCATATGGAAATCGTTCTGAGCGCGGAGGCGTCATCTTGACAAACTGAAACTGAAACTGTTCCCTGGTTAAATCCAAAACAAAGTGTGACTGCCCGCGTTCAAGCAAACAGGAACCAGAAAAAAAAATCGAAAAAAAGAATAAGAACGCGTATTTAATAGACGTAGAGCAGCAGGGAAGTTTTAGTCTTTCTGAGTTTCTCTCCTAATTTTTGTATCTGGTGTTGTTTGTTTGTTTGTGATCTTACGCTTGACACAGGCCAGTTGGCCGAAAATTTGTGCCTGTCTTGTTTTGTATCAAATACGCATTTTGATTCTTTTTTTCTCGTGTGTTTTCTGGTTCCTATCGCCTGGTTAGTGAAGGGTGGACATTTTTGTTTCCCTATCTTCGAGGTCAACAAGGTGTGCAGACCTATTAATGCTAAGTCCCTTTCTGTATGTGAGTGTGTATGCATGCAAAATATCATATATGTATGCTGAAGATCGTGTGGGTCAGGTCAGTGCTTTATGGAACCATGGAAACGCCAAGAGGCACGCCCACCGAAGACAAGAGAGTGCGCAGATTTTGCTACAACATTCTGCGTGCACAGTGCGAACAAAACAACGCGCATATACGTATCTGCCAGAAAATCCGTCGGAACACTACACTACACACACACACAACACACACACACACACACACACACACACACACACACACACACACACACACACACACACTCACTCACTCACTCACTCACACACACACAGAAAGAGAGAAACAGAGAAAGAGAGAGAGACAGAGAGAGATCAAAGAGCAGATATTGCATAACATCCAACATTATGAGTCATGATTATGTGATCATAATTTGCATATTTATGTAATTGGAAGAGAGAGAGAGAGAGAGAGAGAGAGAGAGAGAGAGAGAGAGAGAGAGAGAGAGGAGAGAGAGAGAGAGAGATGATATAAAATAAAATTAAAATAAAAATGAAAATAAACCGTCTTATTTTCGTTTCAATTCCATTTCATTTTGTACTGTTGTTCAAGTTTTATTCCACCCATTTACATCTTATTACTTTTTAAAACTGTTGATGTTTAAATCTATGTTTTATGTCATTTACTTATTCTTAAAAACTATTGTCATTCAAATCTATGTTTTATGTTGTTACTTATTTTCAAAACTACCATCGTTTCAACCGATGTTTTGTGTTATTTAACTCATTTTTCAAGATTTTGGTTGGTTTTATTGTGGTTGGTTTTTGTCTGGTTATAATTAAATGATTTTGTATTTCAGATTAGCTTCAGAAGAAAGCTACACTTGTTGACAAACTTATTTTCTCTCTTTTTCTCTTGTGTTAGTGCTTGCATTATTGGGTATGAAGCGAGTATGTGAGTGTGTGCGCACGTGCCCTCTGAGTGTGTGTGTGTGTGTGTGTGTGTTGTGTGTGTGTGTGTGTGTGTGGTGCTGCGTGTGTGAGTGTGTGTGTGTGTGTGTGTGTGTGTGTGTGTGTGTGTTCGTGTGTTTGTGTGTGTGTTCGTGTGTTTGTGTGTGTGTACGCGCACGCTGTGCATGAGAGCAAATCGGATATATGTGATGAATTTCTCTGTATATGTTGGCTTTTTTTTCAGTGCTTTTTATTCATTAACTATGTCGTTTTGATGCACCTATTTCATAGAGTGTTTTGCTGTGTAATGTGTTCATTTGATTTTTATAACGCGCTCCTAAGCACATTGTTTCAATATCCCGCGCAATATGAGTTGTATAACTATGACATTTATTATTATTCTTATTGCTATTACTATTATTTACCATTACTATTATCATATGTATAACTATGATATTTGTTAATCATTTTCGTATTGCTACAACTACTATTGTATTATTATCATTATCACTATTATTATCTATTAACATGGTCATTTGCATCATCATCATCACCGTTATCATCATCATCATCACTGTCACTAAATTACACTTACGATTTCCAAAATATTGTTTCAGGTTCTTGTTATCGATATTACCATCATCAGCATTATTATTATACTTTATTATTATTATTATCATTATTATTATTATTATTATTATATTATTATTATTATTATATTATCATTTATTATTTTGTTGTTGTTGTTATCATTATTATTATTGTTGTTGTTGTTATTATTATTATCATCGGCAGCAGCATCATGTGACGTCATGATATTACACTTTTGTTACAAATAGTTATGTTTACTATTCTTTCGTTTTGTTACAAACGTAGATGTGATTTTTTTTTTCCTCTATCAGTGTCTGATCTCTCAATTATTTATTTGATTTTCGACTTATTTATTTGTTTATTTGTTTATTCATTCATTCATTTATTTATTTATTTATTTTTATTCATTCATTTATTTATTTATTTATTCATTTGTTTATTTATTTATTTATTATTATTTATTCATTATTTATTTATTTATTCATTTATTTATTATTATTTATTTATTTTTTTTATTTTTTATTTATTTTATTTTTATTTATTTATTTATTTATTATTTATCTATTTGTTTATTTATTCATTTATTTATTTATTTGTTATTTATTCATTTATTTATTTATCTATCTATTTGTTTGTTTATTTATTCATTCATTCATTCATTTACTTATTTATTTATTTATTTATTTGTTTGTTTCTTTATTTATTGGTTATTTATTTATTTATTATACAGTTATTTATTTGTTTGTGTGTTTCTTTATTTATTCATTTATTTATCTATCTATCATTGTATTGTATCGTATTGTATTGTACTGTATTGTGTTGTCTTTTTTTTTTATTTGTTTGTTCCTAGTTTGCATTCCACTGCTATTTTATTGTTTATTTCATATTGTTGTTGTTGTTGTTGTTGTTGTTGTTTTGCCTGTTTCGTATCTTCCAACATTTAAAGACGAGATACTTAGAACACAACACATGCAATCACACAATTTCCACACTGTCATTAAATCCATCTACATTTCCAGTCAGTTGACGTTTTGGACACTTCCATCTCATTGAGCAATGGCAAACTCAACATCAACAATCAATCTTTTACAAACCAACTCCCACTGCTATCTAAACTACAGCTCCTCCCATCATCACAATACAAAACAAAACAAACAAACAAAAACCAAACAAATAAACAAACAAAACCGGTATACTCTTCTTCGAAGTCCTCTGCCTCCGCAGACTACGCTCCAATGAAGAGGATTTCAAACAAACAAACAAACCAAAATCCACCAAACTGTTCTCTTTCCTCACTAACAGCAAATACCCCTTGCCCGCGATAAAGTAATATTCTCAGCCGTGCAAACAAACCCTCGTGAAACTGCTCTCCTGAAAAGAAAGAAGGAAAGAAAGAAAGAAAGAAGAAAAGAAAGAAGAGAAAAGAGAGAAAGAAAGAAAGAAAGAAAGAGAGAAAGAAAGAAAGAAAGAAAGAAAGAAAGAGAGAAAGAAAAGAAAGAAAGAAAGAAAGAAAGAAAGAAAGAAAAAAAAAGAAAGAAAGAAAAAAAGAAAAAGAAATTTGACAGACCTAACATCAGCCTGTTATACCACCCATATTCGCTCTCCACTTGCCGAATTCTGAAATCCAACTGACATATCCTGAAAAATAGCAATTCTGTGGGCCGTATATTCCAATCCAAATCCCTGTTTGCATACGAACGAGACAAGAACCTGAACCTGAACCTGAGAGAACTGCTGATATCCTGAAGCCTGCGGTCACGTGTTGTGCGTGTGTGTACGTGTGTGAGGAGTGAGAGGAAAGAACGTGTCTTTTCAACTTCTATTCAGATGAGAACAGAGTTAAAAAAGATGTGAAAGTTAAATCCACAATCCACCAAACCTCTACAACCACCAAACCAGGCACCTTTCCTTGCTCCAAAAGTAAATAAATAGACAAACAAACAAACAAACAAAATAAGTAAATAATAATAATGATAAATAAATAAAGAAACAAACAATACATGAATAAACAAATAAACAAATAAATAAGTAAATAAATAAATAAGTGAAAAATAATAATAAAAAATAAATAATAAATAACTAAACGAATAAATAAATAAAAATAATAAATAAATAAATAATAAATAAATAAAAAATAAATAAACAAATAAATAAGTAAATAAATAACCTGCCCATACATCAACTCCGCTACGTCACTTCAAGATCCACAAGGTTCATTTCAAATAAAACGTACACATTCCTGTCGAACGTGTAATATAAATCTATGCAAAAACTTGCATTAAAATTTACATACGAGAAACATCCCACCAGCCCAACGACCGTATTTCAGAACACCTGGCCGACATCCGTCGCAACTGCCAAAAACCAGTTGCCATCCATTTCCATAAAGATAACCACAGCATCAAACATGTCCATGTCATAGCCCTGTGACAAACACACAATAAGAACTATGGACGCACACTCTAAGAATCGAACTTGATAAACAAACTGCAGGACCTTATCTCCACTCGGCATTACTATCCCAACACCACAGCACGAACTTATTGTTCTTTTGTTGTTGTTTTTTTTGTTTAAAGCCCAGCCGACTGCGTAGAGCTTAGATTTGATTTTATCAAGATTTTGCGCTATATAATTAAATATTGTATTGTACAGAGCCATATCAGGGCTGGAACTATTTCAAAACATACACAATACTTCAACAGGGAACGAAAAAGAAAAAGAAAATGAAGTGCACATATCAATGCATTCGTGCACGTAATCTAAGGAGATCCGTTGACCATTCTGTCCCATTTATTGCACATGGGATTTAAAAAGAAACATATCCGAATACAAATTCAAACATAACTAAGGTCACAAAAACATACATAAAATAGGGCCTAATTACCTAAAATTGCTTCCGCATATCTCATTTCCCTACAGCAAAAAATTGCACTAAATAAACGTACCCGGTTATCAATCTTAAGAGAAAGTGTGTAAGACTTTATTGAACACATGCAGGTGAACGGACCAGCAAGACAGAAAATGATAGGAAGAAATGACTGAAAGCAAAAGAAGAAAGCAGAAACAAAGACAGTGACAAAAAAGAAGAAATTTCTAGCACAGAATTTCCATGAGGTGGGGTAACACTACAAATGTACAAACATTTATACTGAAACAGCCCCAATCCCCTAGCACATTTCAGACACAACAGCTGATTATACTAAGACCAGAAGAAGACCAAAAATGCATTACAAACACTCTTCCCTGGCCCCCCACTCCCACCCCCATATTCCCTTCCTTCCTGTGCATGACGTTTGTAGCCTCATTTCATTTCTTCCAAACTATCTTCATGATTCATACATGTGTGGGGCGGTTTGCTTTGGTCCAGGATCGGGCAGTGGGGACAGTTTGGTAGTGGTGTGTTGGTGATGTTTGTGAGGCATTTATTCACTATAAACAAACAAATAAATAAATAGATAAATATATTAATTAATTAATTAATTAATTAATAATTAATAAATGAATGAACAAATAATAAAAATAAAAAATAAACAAACAAACAAATGAATGAATGAATGAATGAATCAATCAATCAATCAATGAACCAATGAATGAATGAATGAATAAAAAAAAATGTGAACTAGAAAACACAAAAGTAGAATCAAACAAATAAATAAATGAATTGATAAAGGCAAAAAGAAATAGTAACTAGAAAAACAAAACTTACAATCAGAAAATGTATTTATCATAACAAAATAAGACACACGCAAATTTTCAACCAGCGTGCCTTTGTCAACAATGTGCAAAAGACAACGAAGAAAAATGCACGCAAATAGCATAAAGAGAGGGAGGGAGAGAGGGAGGGAGAGAGGGGGGAGAGAAAGAGAGGCAGAGAGAGACAGAGGAGAGAAAGACAGAGAGACAGAGAGAGAGAGAAAGAGAGGGAGGGGAGAGGGAGAGAGAGACAGAGGGTGGAAAGAGAGAGACACAGAGAGAGAGTGAGAGAGGGAGGGAGAGAGGAAGACAGAGGGACAGAAAGAGAGACAGACAGCAGAGAAAGAGAGAGAGAGGAGAACGAGAGAAAGAGAGAGAGAGAGAAAGAGACAGCGGGAGAGAAAGAGAGAGGGACAGACAATACAATACAATACAATACTTTATTTTGTATAGCTCAAAATCTTGATAAAATCAAATCTAAGCGCTAAAACAGACACACACGCACGCACGACACACCACACACACACACACGCACACGCACACGCACACGGCTAAAATGGGGAGAAAGAATAAAAGCAATGGAAAATTACAGAGAGCATATTATATACAATTATATATTACAATGTGATTCCCCTCCGAGTGGAGACAGGCTGCAGAGGGGATTGAGTGAGGTCAGGATTTTATGCAGAGGAGAAAAGGTGAGTTTTGAGAGCGGACTTGAAGGAGACAAAAGTAGGTTGCTGACGGACAGAGAGAGGAAGTTTGTTCCAGGAAAGTGGACCAGAAACAGAGAAGGCTCGTGGACCTTCAGACAGAGACAGACAGAGAAACAGACAGACAGACAGACAGACAGACAGAGACAGCCAGCCAACCATACTATAACAGTAGAGAACAATGGGAGAGCTCTGTAGCAAATTTGTACAGAAGATCAACTCGTGCATTTTCTCGTCCCACCCACTCCCTTCATCTTTCTCAAACAAACATGAGCACGAGAAAATCACATCATTATGTGTATATATGGGCAACTTAAAAACAGGGGAGATAAATGTATTATACAACGTAAAAGTGGTCATGCCATGTAAATGTTGTTTTACCCTGAGGAGTGCTAGGGTCTATATATTAGAAAATCAGTCATGAAAATCGTCAGACTATAATGTATTATTCAAGTGTCTGGAGGTACTCTCTCTCTCTCTCTCTCTCTCTCTCTCTCTCTCTCTCTCTCTCTCTCTCTCTCTGTGTGTGTGTATACATGTATGTATATATATATAGATAGATAGATAGATAGATAGATAGATAGATAATCTACAGATAGATAGATAGATAGATAGATGGATAGATTGATTGATAGATAGATATAGATAGATATAGATAGACAGATATAGATAGATAGATAGATAGATAGATAGCTAGATAGACAGATAGATAGATAGATAGATAGATAGATAGATAGATAGATAGATAGATAGATAGATTAACAGATAGATAGATCAGGCTGGTAAGAGAAGAAGATAGTTTCCTCTGAAAATTGGCTAGGGTCCAGGGGCAACGTCCCTGCTGGGGGGGTCTGGGGCTTCGTCCCCAGAAGCTGAAGAATTTCTGTAATTTTGAGGCATTATGGATGCATTTCCTGATGGTAAATACAATAATTCAGTAATATTTCCTCTGAAAAAAAATATTTCCCTCTGAAACTAGGAGTTCATCTGCTGAAACTAGCGGATCCGCTGAGAGTTACCCAGCCTGATAGATAGATAGATGGATAGATTGATTAATAGATAGATATAGATAGATAGATAGATAGATAGATACAGATAGATAGATAGATAGACAGATATAGATAGATAGATAGATAGATAGACAGATAGATATATAGATAGATATAGATGGATAGATAGATAGATACAGATAGATAGATATAGATAGATAGATAGACAGATAGATTAGATAGATAGATAGACAGACAGATAGATAGAGAGATAGAGATAGATAGATAGATAGATAGATAGATAGATAGATAGATAGATAGAAGATAGATAGATAGATAGATAGATAGATAGATAGATAGATAGATAGATAGATAGACTTATTGATTGATAAACAGATTGAAACTATTCATGGTCAAGTGAATGGGAAAATGACTGTGAGAGAAAGACTGATACAAAACAGATCTCAATAAACAGACAGATAAATAAGTACAAAAAAATATCTCAATGTTTTATTTTTCATCACAGTTGGAGCACGCACTGTCATGATTCAATGTTCATTGATGTTATGATTACATGTTTTTGATTGTTTGTTGTCTGTACTTATTCCATCATCATCATCAATGTCATCATCATTACCATTATACTTCTACTTATTATTATTTTCATCAATATCATCATAATCATCATTCTTCTTCTTCCTATTATTATTATTATTACTATATTATTATTATTATTTTATTATCATCATCATTATCATCCATCATCATCATCATCATCATTATTATATCATTGTTGTTGCTGATATTGTTGCTATGTTGTTATTGTTGTTGTTACTATTATTATTATTATATCATTGTTGTTGCTGATGTTGTTGCTATGTTGTTATTGTTGTTGTTACTATTATTATTATTATATCATGTTGTTGCTGATGTGTTGCTATGTTGTTATTGTGTGTTACTATTTATTATTACTATTATCATTATTATCACTATTATTATCATTATTATTATTATTATCATTATTATTATTATCATTATTATTTATCATTATTATTATCATTATTATTATTATTACTAGGGTGAACAGTCACGACGTTCATAAAAAACAACAACTTAAAACTGAACGAACGAACGAACGAATGAACGATCGAACGAACGAACGAACGAACGAACAAAAACGAACGAACGAACGAACGAACG
Organism: Monoplex corrugatus; assembly: GCA_030674185.1. Classification (NCBI taxonomy): domain Eukaryota; kingdom Metazoa; phylum Mollusca; class Gastropoda; order Littorinimorpha; family Ranellidae; genus Monoplex; species Monoplex corrugatus. The sequence continues at coordinate 2,288,974 of JAPXFY010000033.1, forward strand.
AAAAATAAATATTCCAATGAGTGAATGAATTCATGAAACAGAAAGATAGGACGAAAATGGCTAGAAAATAATGACAAGGCACAAGGAAGGAAGAAAAAATATGAAGAAAGGAAAGAAAAAAATGAAATAAAACGACAAAAGGTAAAAAGACAACAACAACAAAAAGCTAGAAACACAAAAATATTTGAAAAAATGAAGGAAGGAAAAAAAAAAAGGAATGAAGAAAAGACAAAAAATAGAATGAACACACAGAAAGAAAGAAGGGAAGAACAAAAGAATGACAAAAGAAACTAGGTGGAAATGAAAAAACAACAACGAACTAATGAAATCCAAAACAAGTGCGACTAACGAAAGAAAGAGGGAAAAAACAAAGAAAATGAAAAACAGAAAACATTAAAAAAAAAAAAAAAAACTGACAGAAAGAAAAGACATTCATAATTTGAATTAGAAACAGACAAGATAGAAAGACAGAAATAAATGAATAAAGAGAAAAACCTATAAAAAACAACAACAACAACAATAAATAAAGCACCGAACGAAAGAAAGGAAACAAAAGAACAAAAGAAATAATGGGAAGAAAGCACAAACGACCCAGCAACTGAAAGGGAGAAGAAAGAAAAAAACAAGGGAAAGGGTGCCAACCCCCCCCCCCCCCCCAATAGACGAAAGAAGAAAAGAACAGAGAAAAATGAAAGAAGGAAACGACAACAGAGAGAGAGAGAGAGAGAGAGAGAGAGAGAGAGAGAGAGAGAGAGAGAGAGAGAGAAAGAAAGGGAGACAGAGAGAGAGGGAGAGAGAGAGAGAAAGACAGAGAAGAAAGAGAGACAGAGAGAGAGGAGAGAGAGAGAAAGACAGAGAAAGAAAGGGAGACAGAGAGAGAGGAGAGAGAGAGAAAGACAGAGAAAGAAAGGGAGACAGAGAGAGAGAGGAGAGAGAGAGAGAAAGACAGAGAAAGAAAGAGAGACAGAGAGAGAGAGAGGAGAGAGAGAAAAGACAGAGAAAGAAAGGGAGACAGAGAGAGAGAGAGGAGAAGAGAGAAAGACAGAGAAAGAAAGGGAGACAGAGAGAGAAGAGAGAGAGAGGAGAGAGAGAGAAAGACAGAGAAAGAAAGGGAGACAGAGAGAGAGAGAGAGAGAGAAAGACAGAGAAAGAAAGGGAGACAGAGAGAGAGAGAGAGAGAGAAAGACAGAGAAAGAAAGGAGACAGAGAGAGAGAGAGAGGAAGAGAGAAAGAAGAGAAAGAAAGGAGACAGAGAGAGACAGAGAGAGAGGAGAGAGAGAAAACAGAGAAAGAAAGGAGACAAGAGAGAGAGGGGAGAAGAAAGAAGAGAAAGAAAGGGAAACAAGAGAGAGAGAGACAGAGAGAGAGAGAAAGACAGAGAAGAAAGGAGACAGAGAGAGGAGAGGAGAAGAGAGAAAGAAGAGAAAGAAAGAGACAGAAAGAGAAGAGAGAGAGAGAAAGACAGAGAAAGAAAGGGAGACAGAGAGAGAGAAGGGAGAGAGAGAAAGAAGAGAAAGAAAGGAGACGCAGAGAGAGAGAGAGAGAGAAAGACAGAGAAAGAAAGGGAGACAGAAGAGAGAGAGAGAGAGAAAGACAGAGAAGACAAGAACAGAAAGGAGACAGAGAGAGAGAGAGAGAAAGACAGAGAAAGAAAGGAGAGACAGAGAGAGAGGAGAGAGAAGAGAAAGACAGAGAAAGAAAGAGAACAGAGAAGAGAGGAGAGAGAGAGAAAGACAAGAAAGAAAGGGGACAGAGAGAGAGAGAGGAAGAGAGAGAAAGACAGAGAAGAAGGGAGCACAACGAGAAGAGAGAGGACGAGACAGAGAAAGCAGAGCAAAGAAAGGAGACAGAGAGAGAGAGAGGAGAGAGAGAGACAACAAGAAAAAAGACAAGCAAGAAAAAAAGAAAAAACAAAGAAAAAAGGGAACAAGAGAGAGAAGAGGAGAGAGCAGAGAGAGAAAAGAAGAGAGAAACAAGCACACACACACACATCACAAAACACACACAACAACAAACAGAGACACACAGAGCAAGAGAGACAGAAAGACACAGACAGAGATGGAGAAGAGAGAGAGAGAGCTAAGATACAACACAACAAAACCAACAAAAAAAACCAAAGCAAAAAAACAACCCATAAGAAAACAGGAAGAAAACTGCAAAAGTACAAAACAGAAAAGCACACACACCACACACACACACACACACACACACACACACCACACACACACACACACACACACACACATACACACGACAACACAACAACACAAACACAGCAGACAAGCAAAACGAGACACACACAACATACAACACACACACACACCACACACACA
>JAPXFY010000033.1:2293806-2311306 GCA_030674185.1 Monoplex corrugatus
AAGGAAAACACTATCAGGATGGCTAGACCATCTTGTTTTTATTACATTTTATTTGCTTTGCTTTGTTTTCCAGTTAGTTATTTCGTTAAAACTGCTGATTCTGGAAACATCATTCTCATCACATTTAACATTACTAATTCATATTGCAAAGTATTATATGTAAACATATGTAAGTTCAAATATCCTGCTGCTGCTGCTGCTGCTGCTGCTGATGATGATGATGATGATGATGGACGAGAATGGGAGTGAGGAGTGCCTCTCCCTCATTATATGTATACACAACATTATGTTCAAATATCATCCTCCTTTGCTGCTGTTGATGACGATGATAACGATGATGATGATGATGATGATGATGATGATGATGATGATGATGATGATGAGCGAGAATGGGAGTGAGGAGTGCCCCTCCCTCATTATATGTATACACAACATTATGTTCAAATATCATCCTCCTTTGCTGCTGTTGATGACGATGATAACGATGATGATGATGATGATGATGATGGTGATGATGATGACGACGACGAGAGAGGGAGTGGGGAGTGCCCCCACCCCCGCTCCTGCAAAAACACCACCAGTTCCACCACACTCATTTCAAACGCTACCCCTTCCACAAACATTTCTCTCTGTACCTAAATTCAATTCATCATGCATCAAGTGTCTGACTTGAGCAAAAGTATCCTTCGTCCCCAGAGGCGAGAACCGCCTAGGAGGCTTCGAATGAACATGTCTACAACGGGTTGTGAACATTAGATGGGAGCATCACATCTCCACGAAAAGTGGCCAGTTGATCAAGCATCAAGAGTACCGTCATCAAGGTCAAGAAGAGGGGATGGGGGTATAGCTGGGCTGCGTCCTCAGGCTAGACAAAACCAGACACCCTAACACCCCTCTGTCAAGAGCATCAGCTGAGAAAAACCATGTTGGGCATGTTGGACCAAAAAAGACACCTGACGGCATACAATTCAGCAAAAGATTAAGCCTGGAAGCTATTGTAAATGTGAAAAACTGACGCCAAATCTGCAATCTTTAGAGAAAAAAGAAAACTTAAACGGAGATATGACACTGAACTATATATAATCAAAAGTTGAGAATGACCGCAAAAAAGTACGAAATGGATTGGGCGTACTACCACCCATTTATTACTTTTAAAGATGACAACTTTTTTTCATATTTTACGCACAGCTGGGTAAGTTAATGTTAATAAGAAATTCTGTAAACTATGGCCTGACATACCGCAGTATTACAGTTACAACAATTAACTAAAGATGTTATACAAATATGACAACACCGGAAACGAAAAGTGGGATTATTTGTTTTTGTTGTTGTTGTTGTTATTTTCTAAGGAATGTGTGCCATTGTTTTCTAAAGACGGGTTTGATACACTCATGTCTTTTTGCTTTATTTTATTGTTCGTGTCTTTATCAAAATATTCAAATGTTGGCTTGACTGTGCGTGTGTATGAGTGTACGTCTGTGTGCAATCTGTGTATATGTGTATGTGTACGCTTGTTTGTATGTGTGTGTGTGTATGTGCGTGTGAGCGTGCGTGTATGCATGCGCGCGCGCGCGTGTGTTACGAAAGCTCTCTACCTGGACTTGACGCCTAAAGCTCTCTTCCTGGAGTTGACGCCTAAAGCTCTCTTCCTGGACTTGACGCCTAAAGCTCTCTTCCTGGAGTTGACACGTAAAGCTCTCTACCTGGACTTGACGCCTAAAGCTCTCTTCCTGGAGTTGACACCTAAAGCTCTCTTCCTGGAGTTGACGCCTAAAGCTCTCTACCTGGACTTGACACCTAAAGCTCTCTTCCTGGACTTGACGCCTAAAGCTCTCTTCCTGGAGTTGACTCCTAAAGCTCTCTTCCTGGACTTGACGCCTAAAGCTCTCTACCTGGACTTGACGCCTAAAGCTCTCTACCTGGAGTTGACACCTAAAGTTCTCTTCCTGGACTTGACGCCTAAAGCTCTCTACCTGGACTTGACGCCTAAAGCTCTCTACCTGGAGTTGACACCTAAAGCTCTCTACCTGGAGTTGACACCTAAAGTTCTCTTCCTGGACTTGACGCCTAAAGCTCTCTTCCTGGAGTTGACGCCTAAAGCTCTCTTCCTGGAGTTGACGCCTAAAGCTCTCTACCTGGACTTGACGCCTAAAGCTCTCTTCCTGGAGTTGACACCTAAAGCTCTCTACCTGGACTTGACGCCTAAAGCTTTCTTCCTGGAGTTGACGCCTAAAGCTCTCTACCTGGACTTGACACCTAAAGCTCTCTACCTGGAGTTGACACCTAAAGCTCTCTACCTGGACTTGACACCTAAAGCTCTCTACCTGGACTTGACACCTAAAGCTCTCTACCTGGACTTGACACCTAAAGCTCTCTACCTGGAGTTGACACCTAAAGCTCTCTACCTGGACTTGACACCTAAAGCTCTCTACCTGGACTTGACACCTAAAGCTCTCTACCTGGACTTGACACCTAAAGCTCTCTACCTGGACTTGACACCTAAAGCTCTCTACCTGGAGTTGACGCCTAAAGCTCTCTAAGGAAAAGAAAATCACCTGGTAGGTATCAACTGAAGGCACTCAGTTCCACTAAGGTGAAAAAATAACAAGAAAGAAAAGAAAAAGAAAAGAAAAGAAAAGAAAAGAAAGAAGAAACGAGAAGGAGACCAGAAAAGAAAGATGCGGAAAGAAAAACAGACAAAAGCGACAACAACAACAACAACAACAAAGAACAATAAAAGATAAGAAACATTTGGGGTGTGATGGGAAAAGACTAAAAATCCCATTGTAAAGAAGTAGGAAGAAGAAAAATACAAAAGAAAAAGACAACAACAACAACAAAAAAAGGAAAGAAAGAAAGAAAAGAAAGAAAAGAAAAGAAAAAAAAGAAAGAAAGAAAGAAAGAAAGAAGAGAAAGAAAGAAAGAAAGAAAGAAAAAAAGAAGAAAGAAAGAAAAGAAAAGAAAGAAAGAAAGAAAGAAAGAAAGAAAGAAAGAAAAAGAAAGAAAAAAGAAAGAAAGAAAAAAGAAAGAAAGAAAAGAAAGAAAAGAAAGAAAGAAAGAAAAGAAAGAAAAAGAAAAGAAAGAAGAAAGAAAGAAAGAAAGAAAAAAAGAAAAGAAAGAAAAGAAAGAAAAAGAAAGAAAAGAAAGAAAAAAAGAAAAGAAAGAAAGAAAAGAAAAAAGAAAGAAAAGAAAGAAAGAAAGAAAGAAAGAAAGAAAGAAAGAAAGAAAGAAAGAAAGAAAAAAGAAAGAAAGAAAGAAGAAAGAAAAGAAAGAAAGAAAGAAGAAAGAAAGAAAGAAAGAAAAAGAAAGAAAGAAAGAAAGAAAGAAAAGAAAGAAAAAGAAAGAAAGAAAGAAAAAACTTATCAGAAAAAAACACACTGGTGAGGTGAGAAAAACATTCCATTTTATTGTAAACTAAACTGAAGAAAAGAAAGAGAAGTAACAGAAGATCTCAAATAAAGATGGGGCAAAAAACGCCACCTTGGGATCTTGGGAAAAAAAGACGGTGAAATCTGTTAGAGCAAATCCCCCTTAAAAAAATAATAAATAAATTAAAAAAATAAAAAAATAATAAATAAATTAAAAAAAAAAAAAAATAAATAAATAACAAATAAATTTTTAAAAAAACAAGAGGGAAAGTGGAAAAAGGACAGAACAACAATTGTGAACTGTACATAAGCTAAACAGGAGGAGACGGGTAAGGAGATGTAAATTCCTTTAAAGACAACAAAAAAAAAAAAGAAGAACAAGAAGGAGGAGGAGGAAAAGAAGAAGAAGAAAAAAGAAGAAGAAGAAGAAGAAGACGTAAATTCCTTTGAAGTAAACACACACACACACACACACACACACACACACACACACACACACACACACACACACACACACACACACACCAAAATAAAACAAAAAGAACTACAACAAGAACAAAAACAAAACGAACAAGAAGACCAAGACGAAGAAGACGAAGAAGGAAAAGAACACGAAGAAAGAGAAGAAGAAGAAAGAAAGAAAGAAAGAAAAAGAAGGGAAAAAATAAGTAAGGAAAACGAAAAACATTAAACAAAAAAGAAAAAAAAAAAAAACACCAAAAACAAACAAACAAAAAGAAAGAAAGAAAGAAGAGAAGAAAAGCGAAAGTTAGAAAGTGAAAAAAGAAAGAAAAAGAAAGAAAGAAAGAAAGAAAGAAAGAAAGAAAAAAAAAAGAAAGAAAAAGAAAGAAAGAAAGAAAAGAAACGTGATAAATAAAGAAAACATCAGTTTTGGTTTATTACTCGAAGATTCAAAATTCCACTGCAGTTCACCCCACTTCTCAAAGAAAAGAAAAATGAAAAGATAAAAGGAGAAAAAGAAAGGAACAGAAAACGAAGAACATCTTTTGGATGTGACAGAAAGACTCAGATGTTGAAATCTGTTACAATCAAAGGAGTGGAGAGAAAACAAAATGATACAAAAGAAAAAGAAAGAAACCTTCTGGAAGAAGGCAAAACATCTTCTGGAGCTGTCTTGAGAAGACATTAAATTCCACTGTACCGAAGAGAAACGAAAAACAAGAAGACAACAAGAAAGAAAGAAAGAAAGAAAGAAAAAAGAAAGAAAAGAAAAGAAAAAAGAAAAGAAGGAAAAAAAGAAAACCACTTTTACATAGTATGGGACAATATCAAATTCCACCATAATCAAAAGATAAAAAGAAAGAAAAGAAAAGAAGAGGAAAAAAACGGAAAATGAAGACATCATCTAGATGTTATGAATAGACATCTCTCTCCACTTTAGTCCAAAACAAACAAATGAGCAGAAAGGAACAGGACAGGACCTTTTTAGTGTGGTAGGTACGCGTCAGCTTTCTGTGTAGCTAGAAGATGGAAAGGAAGAAGGAAAGAAAGAAAAAGCCAAAGAAAATAGGGGTGAAAGGGGAAGAGAAAAAACATCTCTGGGTATGACGGGAAGACATTAAATTCCACTGTATCCAGCCCCCAAGTCAAATCTCATCACCCCAATCTTTCAAATTGATGCGTCGGACACAGAAAACCAACACCTGGATACACGGGGTAAGAGACGCCACTCGGCGTAACATCTAATAACAATGAGAACCAGATGATGACATCCTTCAGGCTCTCTCTCTCTCTCTCTCTCTCTCTCTCCTCTCTCTCTCTCTCTCTCTCTCTCTCTCTCTCCCCACCCCCTCAAAATCTTGGGGCTCTTCTTCTGTCTCTCTCACTGACACACACGCACTCTCTCTCTCTCTCTCTGTTTCTCTCTCTCTCTCGCTCTCTCTCTCCCCAATACTCTGATCCCATCCTCAACCTCCAGTGTAATGTGGCCTAAGGCTAATATACATTAAACTTTCTGAGTTATTGAGAGACAGGCACAAACAGCCAACCAACCAGACAGTCAGATGGACAGACAGAAAAAGAGAGACAGGGGACAGAGAATAATTCTATTTCAAACGGTAATCCTAACAAATAAGCAGATTAAGATAATAGACAGACTGACAAAGATCGACAACCAGACAGACCAACAGATACACAAAAATCCGGAGAGAAGATTACGTTCAGACCGACTACTCCTCCTCTACATGAAAAGAAAATTAAGTGATATCAAACACCAACCCAAATCCCGAACTGCCCAGACTCTTAAGCAGAAAACAGATGGTCCGGAGCTTACGGAAAAGACCTGGTCGCAAGTCTTGCGTGCTCAATCAAGCTAACCCATCGGGGGTTTTTGAGCGGGAAGGAGGGAAGGGAGGTAAGAGCAAGCGACGCCAGCGAGTTTAGAATCAACGACCACGAATCAAATATACGCGGTGCTTCCAGCGATGTCATCTAATGCTTGCGATGACGGGCAGGCAATGATTAGAGCCAGGTTTCGAGTAACACACAACCCGGCATTAACAGCCCATACCTGATCAGAACTCTCCCGTCCTCAATGAAAATCCTACCCGTGTCGAATGCTGGCGGGCGCTGCCTAGTTGTACATTATTACGCGCAGAGGCGGTAAGGGAGAACTTGATTGGCTAGGGAGCGTGAGCGAAAGTTGTCTTTGCCCGCCTCTGCAGGCGGTACTGACTGCTTGATTTCTTTCTTTCAGTCCGCCTTTTACTCCTGTTTTAATCAAAAAGTCCCACGAGCTCGTGAGAGATGTTTCTTCCTTCTTTACACCCCCCCCCCCCACTCCCTTTATATAAAAAAAAGGGGGAAGGTTATTTCAGGTCGACTAGGAGTTGTGTGTGTGTGTGTGTGTGTGTGTGTGTGTGTGTGTGTGTATGTGTGTGTGTGTGTGTTCGCACGTGAGTGAGTGTTGTACATACGTGTCTGTCTGTCTGTCTTTACGTCTGTCTGTCCGTCCGTCTGTCTGTCTGTAGGTGTGTTTGTGACAAAAAAAAAGTGTGGACACGAACTTTTCAGCTCTCTATGAATGGATCTTTACCAAATGTAGGTCAATGGCGTGGACCGTTTAAAAGTCGTTATAACGGCAAGTCTGACACGTAAAGGCACCAAGTTCAAGGTCACATGGATAAAAAAAAAAGTGCCTAAATTCAGCAGTTTTTGTGGAAGGTGTGTGAACAGCGTTTAGTAAGGTACGCCTAAAAATACTTAATTAATCTGTTTTAGCAGTTGTGACAGTCTACCATTGCACTTGAAGCACGTCATGCTTTATCTCATGTGAAGCTTTTTCAAGGTCACACTTGCTGATGTTCTAAACAATATATATAAAGTGTGAAACAAAAATTCTCCAAAAAAAATGAAGCAATCGACTTTCTGTATACGTTTAAGAACAAAAGTTGTTTTCTAGATTATCTAATGTCCTTCTTCAATATGCGCCTGCTGTTGTACGGTGGCAAGAAGAATATCGTCACAGTGCAACAGAAAGTGTAGTTTTGAGCTGAACTTTAATAAATTGATAAATGTATACTGAAGGGGAAATGTCAGGTATCACGATCACAAACAATAATTATTCCTACGTATATACCAAAAAAGTGTTTCCTCGAATTTTAACAATTTATTCTAAGCACAGGGGGGGGGGGGGGGGGGGGGGGGGGGGGTATCATTTTTTTCTCTGGATCTCCCTTCTAAAGACAGAATCCAGAACCTTGGATAAATAATGTCTGTCTGTCTGTCTTCTCTCTCTCTCTCTCTCTCTTTTCATATATATATATATTATTATATACTATATATATATGTATTATATTATATACAGACCAAATAATATATATATTGTGTGTAGGGCCTGTATATATATATACATATATATATATATTATCCAAAGCCGTATTTTGTGTCCTTTTCTAACAAATCACGAAAAATAAAATGATACAGTTCTAGATCTGTTTCAGTTTCTCACTCGCAGGTAGATTTCGGTGAGAAATGTGTGTGTTAGAAACAAACAAAAAAATATTTTTGCTGAAATTAAATGTTTGCATATAAAGGAAGATTAAAGAACAGCTTGACCATCTTGTCTTACTTTCACTTTTTTTTTCTTTCATTCTTTCTTTCGTTCCTTTCATTTTCTGGATTACGTAGGGATACTGGGTAGAGGTATAGACAGTTAGTTATTAGGCAAAAGGAAGGACGGAGCAGGAGAACAAAAGTGGAAAGACACAATATCTTGTAGAGTTTGACAGATTAGACAGGAAGAGCTGGGGGATGCGATAAGAGATTTGAGATTTCAGCGTGCTTCTTCGTGAGAGGTAAAAGCCAGGTCTTACTTTAACAAGAAATATCGGAGGGAGAGGTTCATTACTCATTGGAGATCTGACACCTTGTGTCCACTGCAAAGGTCGTAGAGATGGAAAGGATCAAACAGCCGGATAAGTCAGAAAATCGAGTTATAGATATATGTCTAAGAGATGGGAGGAGGGGGGGGGGGGGTAGAGGGGAGGGGTTAGAATAATGTAACGGCTAAAACACTATGAAAAGCCGAGGTCAAGCTGGATTAAGTGTGGACACCATCTGGGTGAGTGACAAGATTAAATCTGTGTCTTAGCTGGAATAAATGTCCCAGTCTAGACCGTTGTAAATAGGGACCTGATACACCTTTAAGCGTGAAGAAATTAAAGTTAGCAAAGTGACGAAATAGTTCATAGTTCACAATGCTTATAGCCCAAACGACCACTACTGCCATATATCAGGGCTAACACCGCATTAAAAACAAATCCAACTTTCCTTAATTAAAAAGACAACAGTTAAAACCCACGAACACGAATACCTTAATGAGTCTAAATATATTTCAAAATCTTTTTCTCATATGTATAATCACATAAGATGAAATCTCTTAATTTCTTGTAAAAACTTGAAAAATTGTACCTAATATTATTCCACACACAGCAACAAGGGACAGGAGAAGGGCACTGCCCTAATATACTCCACACACAGCAACAAGGGACAGGAGAAGGGCACTGCCCTAATATACTCCACACACAGCAACAAGGGACAGGAGAAGGGAACTGCCCTAATATTACTCCACACACAGCAACAAGGGACAGGAGAAGGGCACTGCCCTAATATCACTCCACACACAGCAACAAGGGACAGGAGAAGGGAACTGCCCTAATATTACTCCACACACAGCAACAAGGGACAGGAGAAGGGCACTGCCCTAATATTACTCCACACACAGCAACAAGGGACAGGAGAAGGGACTGCCCTAATATACTCCACACACAGCAACAAGGGACAGGAGAAGGGACTGCCCTAATATTACTCCACACACAGCAACAAGGGACAGGAGAAGGGCACTGCCCTAATATTACTCCACACCAGCAACAAGGGACAGGAGAAGGGCACTGCCCTAATATTACTCCACACCCAGCAACAAGGGACAGAAGGGCACTGTACATGTAGTAAATTGTGAACACACATTCTGAATGGATCTGCATGTATACTTTTGTTTTAATGACTGAGAGAATGTCACTAAGAAAAGTTGGTTGAAGCCAGATCGAAATTTTCAGGAGTTGAAATAATGCAAGGCTTGATTAAAGATGATGAAATGATAGCCTCCTTATGTCGTGTATTTCTACAGACAGTGCCCTAACATTACTCCACATACAACAAGGGACAGATGGGACACTGCCCTAACATTACTCCACATACAACAAGGGACAGATGGACACTGCCCTAACATTACTCCACATACAACAACAAGGGACAGATGGACACTCCCCTAACATTACTCCACATACAACAAGGGACAGATGGACACTGCCCTAACATTACTCCACATACAACAAGGGACAGATGGGCACTGCCCTAACATTATTCCACATACAACAACAAGGGACAGATGGACACTGCCCTAACATTGCTCCACATACAACAAGGGACAGATGGGTACTGCCCTAACATTACTCCACATACAACAACAAGGGACAGATGGACACTGCCCTAACATTACTCCACATACAACAACAAGGGACAGATGGACACTGCCCTAACATTGCTCCACATACAACAACAAGGGACAGATGGACACTGCCCTAACATTACCCCACATACAACAAGGGACAGATGGGCACTGCCCTAACATTACCCCACATACAACAACAAGGAACAGATGGGCACTGCCCTAACATTACTCCACATACAACAACAAGGGACAGATGGGCACTGCCCTAACATTACACCACATACAACAACAAGGGACAGATGGGCACTGCCCTAACATTACTCCACATACAACAAGGGACAGATGGGCACTGCCCTAACATTACTCCACATACAAGGGACAGATGGGCACTGCCCTAACATTACTCCACATACAACAAGGGACAGATGGACACTGCCCTAACATTACTCCACATACAAGGGACAGATGGGCACTGCCCTAACATTACTCCACATACAACAAGGGACAGATGGGCACTGCCCTAACATTACTCCACATACAACAAGGGACAGATGGGCACTGCCCTAACATTGCTGGCCCCATGACTGAGTGAAGTGAAGTACACGTCATTGTCACTCAATGAGAAATTACATATTCACCCCCCCCACCCCACCCCTCACCCCCTACAATACAATGAAAACAAAACAAAACATTCCATCAAACAGTCAAAGATCGAATCCGTGAAAAAGTTTCATTAGTAACAGTTTGTGACATTGAATCACTCAGAATATTCAACAATGAGAACTTTTTTGCATTATGATTATTCTAATATATATATATATATATATATATATATATATATATATATATATATATATATATATATATAGATAAGATAACACAAACTCACATACACATACATACAACAACTTTCACTTACACACACATGCATACACACACGCGCACTTACACACACACACACACACATAATAGAATTATATATATATATATATATATATATATGTATATATATATATGTAATATACATATACATATATATATAGAGATATAGATATGTGTGTATATATATATATGTGTGTGTGTATATATATATATATATATATATATATATATATACACACATACAATTATAGATAGACAGACGATCAGAAGGACATACATACACACATACATACATATATACATGCATACATACACACACACGCACGCATGGCACACACACACACACACACACACACACACACACACACATCACACACACACACACACACACACACACACACACACACACACACACACACACACACACAAAAATCCAAAATAACTTTCACTTTGATAAATACAGAGAGAGACTGATTGAGACAGAGAGACTGATTCAGTGATTGAGAGAGAGAGAGAGAGAAAGAGAGAGAGAGAGACAGACAGACAGACAGACAGAAGACAGGAACAGAGGGGGAGGGGGAGGGTGGGAGTCAAGGGGGGAGAGAGAGAGAGAGAAGCAGACAGACAGAAGACAGAGGGGAAAGGGAGGGAGATAGGCAAGGGAGGGGGGGGGAGATGAGAGATACTGACTGAGAGAGAGACTGACTGAGAGAGAGAGATACTGATTGAGAGAGAGATACTGATTGAGAGATACTGATTGAGAGAGAGAGAGAGATACTGATTGAGGAGAGAGATACTGATTGAGAGATACTGATTGAGAGAGAGAGAGAGATACTGATTGAGAGATACTGATTATTATTATTATTATTATTAAGGGCATTTAGAGCGCCTAATCTTTCTGGAAAGCCCTAAGCGCTTACAAACTGTACAATACACATTACATCGAACATAGAAACATAGGCCTAATATAATTTTCATCATACATGGCGGACCTCTATCACTCCATCCCACAAGCACATACACACCGTTAATAATATCAAATATTAGTACCTACTCTCTGGCACACACACACATATCCTCCTCCCACCCCGAGACATATCTATAGGCGCACAGCAATAACATACACAGAAGCACGCTAGCGCGCAGACAGCATAGCTCTTTTAGGTTAATAAATTTCAGAGAGGAAAGAGATGCGTTTTCAAGCCAGATTTAAATGACTGAAGACTTGTTTTGTGCCTCAGCGGGTAGGGAAGTGAATTCCATGAGGAAGGGGCTTGAAAAGAAAAGGATCGCTCACCATATGATTTTGTTCGAAAAGTTGGGATTCGAAATAAGCGGGTATCGGCTGAGGTACGAAGATGACGAGATGGAACGTATAGTTGAAGATATTCAGACAGGTAAGAGGGAATAGAATTGTCGAAGTATCTGAAGCACTGAACAGCAATTTTATGTTGGATCCTTTTCAACACAGGTAACCAATGCAAGTCTTGGAGAAGAGGAGAGACATGCTGAAATTTGGAAGACCGAAATACTAGCCGAGCGGCATGGTTCTGTACTTTCTGAAGTTTGTCAAGGAGCTGTTTTGGGGAACCAGACAGAAGGGAATTACAATAGTCAAGACGAGAAAGAACGAAAGCACAAACTAATATTTTAGTAGCTTCGAGAGTAAGGAGATGACGGATGGAACCTATTCTACGAAGTTCAAGGTAACAGACACGACAGATGTTTGAGACATGCTGCTGAAAGTTAAGAGTGTGATTGAGAGAGAGAGAGATACTGATTGAGAGATACTGATTGAGAGAGAGAGATATATACTGATTGAGAGAGAGAGAGAGATACTGATTGAGAGATACTGATTGAGAGAGAGAGAGATACTGATTGAGAGATACTGATTGAGAGAGAGAGAGATACTGACTGAGAGAGAGAGAGATACTGATTGAGAGAGAGAGAGATACTGATTGAGAGATACTGATTGAGAGAGAGAGAGAGATACTGATTGAGAGAGAGAGAGATACTGATTGAGAGAGAGATACAGATTGAGAGATACTGATTGAGAGAGAGATACTGATTGAAAGATACTGATTGAGAGAGAGAGACTGATTGAGAGATACTGATTGAGAGATATACTGATTGAGAGATACTGATTGAGAGAGAGAGAGAGACTGATTGAGAGATACTGATTGAGAGAGAGAGATACTGATTGAGAGATACTGATTGAGAGAGAGAGATACTGATTGAGAGTGATACTGATTGAGAGAGAGATACTGATTGAGAGATACTGATTGAGAGAGAGAGAGAGATACTGATTGAGAGATACTGATTGAGAGAGAGAGATACTGATTGAAAGATACTGATTGAGAGAGAGAGACTGATTGAGAGATACTGATGAGAGAGAGAGAGATACTGATTGAGAAAGAGATATACTGATTGAGAGATACTGATTGAGAGAGAGAGAGAGATACTGATTGAGAAAGAGAGATACTGATTGAGAGAGAGAGAGAGAGATACTGATTGAGAAAGAGAGATACTGATTGAGAGATATATACTGATAGAGAGAGATACTGATTGAGAAAGAGAGATACTGATTGAGAGATATATACTGATAGAGAGAGATACTGATTGAGAGAGAGAGATACTGATTGAGAGAGAGAGAGAGAGATACTGATTGAGAGAGAGAGATACTGATTGAGAGAGAGATACTGATAGATAGAGAGAGAGAGAGATACTGATAGGAGAGAGAAAGAGAGATACTGATTGAGAGAGAGAGAGAGATACTGATTGAGAGAGAGAGAGAGATACTGATTGAGAAAGAGAGATACTGATTGAGAGAGAGAGAGGAGATACTGATTGAGAAAGAGAGATACTGATTGAGAGAGAGAGAGAGATACTGATTGAGAGAAAGAGAGATATGATTGAGAGAAAGAGAGAGATACTGATTGAGAGAGAGGAGATACTGATTGAGAGAGAGAGAGGATACTGATTCGAGAGAGAAGAGAGATACTGATTGAGAGAGAGAGGAGATACTGATTGAGAGGAAAGAGAGATACTGATTGAGAGAGAGAGTACTGATTGAGAAGAGAGATACTGATTGAGAGAAGAGATATGATAGGAGAGATATGATTGAGAGAGAGAGATACTGATAGAGAGAGATACATGTTGAGAAAGAGAGATACTGATTGAGAGAGAGATACTGATGAGAGATATATACTGATTAGAGAGAGAGATACTGATGAGAGATATATACTGATAGAGAGAGATTACTGATAGAGAGACAGATACTGATTGAGAGGAGATATATGATTGAGAGAGAGAGATACTGATAGAGAGAGAAGATGAGAGAGATACTGATTGAGAAGAAAGATACTGAAGAGAGAGATACTGATAGAGAGAGATACTGATTGAGAGAGAGATATACTGATTGAGAGAGAATATATACTGATAGAGACAGATACTGATAGAGAGAGATACTGATTGAGAGAGAGAGATACTGATTGAGAGAGAGATATACTGATTGAGAGAGAGAGATACTGATAGAGAGAGATACTGATAGAGAGAGAGATACTGATTGAGAGAGAGATACTGATTGAGAGAGAGATACTGATTGAGAGAGAGATACTGATTGAGAGAGAGAGATACTGATTGAGGGAGAGAGAGAGATACTGATTGAGAGAGGATACTGATTGAGAGAGAGAGATGATTGAGAGAGATACTGATGAGAGAGAGATACTGATTGAGAGAGAGAGATAGTACTGATTGAGAGAGAGAATGATTGAGAGAGAGAATACTGATTGAGAGAGAGATACTGATTGAGAGAGAGAGATACTGATTGAGAGAGAGAGAGAGATACTGATTGAGAAGAGGAGAGAGAGATACTGATTGAGAGAGAGAGATACTGATTGAGAGAGAGAGATGATGAGAGATTGATGAGAGAGAGATACTGATTTGAGAGAGAGAGATACTGATTGAGAGAGAGAGATACTGATTGAGAGAGAGAGGAGTACTGATTGAGAGAGATTGTTGAGAGTAGAGATACTGATTGAGAGAGAGAGATACTGATTGAGGAGAGAGAGAGACTGATTGAGAGAGAGAGATATGATTGAGAGAGAGTACTGATTGAGAGAGAAGATATGATGAGAGAGAGAGATACTGATGAGAGGAGAGATACTGATTGGAGAGAGAGAGATATGTTTGAGAGAATACTGAGAGAAAGAAGAGAGAGAGAGAGACTGATTGAGAGAGAGAGATACTGATTGAGAGAGAGAGACTGATGAGGAGAGATACTGATTGAGAGAGAGAGAAGAGTAGATTGAGAGAGAGAGATACTGATTGAGAGAGAGAAGGAGAGGAGATACTGATTGAGAGAGAGAGATACTGATTGAGAGAGAGAGATACTGATTGAGAGTAGAGGAGAGATACTGATTGAGAGAGAGAGAGATACTGATTGGAGAGAGAGAGACTGATTGAGAGAGAGATACTGATGAGAAGAGAGAGAGAGAGAGGGAGAATGATTGAGAGGAGATGAGAGAGTATACTGACTGAGAAAAGAGAGAGAGAGGAGGACTGATTGAGAGAGAGAGTACTGATTGAGAGGAGAAGATACTGACTGAGAGAGAGAGAGAGAGAGAGAACTGATGAGAGGAGAGGAGAGAGGAGAGAGAAGAAAGAAGAAACAGACAGGCAGGCAGACAGACAGAAGACAGAGACAGACGGGGAGGGAGGAAGCCAGGAGAGACAGAGAGAGGGAGACAGACAGACAGACAGAAACAGACAGACAGACAGACAAACAGGCAGGCAGACAGACAGGCAGACAGACAGAAGACAGAGGGGGGGGGGGAAGGAGGAAGGCAGAGAGAGAGAGAGAGAAAACAGATAGAAGACAAAGAGACAAAGAGAGAGGGTGGAAGGGAAGCATGGGGAGAGCGAGCGAGAGAGAGAGCGAACGCGAGAGAGAGAGAGGAGAGAGACAGAGAGAGAGAGACAGAGAGAGAGAGACTTTGTACAAACACAACAAGAGATCAAATAGATAGACAGATAGATAGAAGATAGAGATAGATAGATAGATAGATAGATAGATAGATAGATAGATAGAAGATAGATAGATAGATAGACAGATAGATGATAGATAGAGCAGAGAGAGGAGAGAGAGAGAAAGACTTTGTACAAACACAACAGATCAAATAGAACGGAAATAGATAGATAGATAGATAGATAGATAGATAGATAGATAGATAGATAGATAGATAGATACACAGATAGATAGATAGATAGGTAGATAGATAGATAGATAGATAGATAGATAGATAGATAGATAGATAGATAGAAGAGAGAGAGAGAGAGAGAGAGGCAGAGACAGATACAGACAGACAGAGAGAGACAGAGACAGAGAGAGACATTATACAAACAGACAGAGAGAGAGGCAGAGACAGATACAGACAGACAGAGAGAGACAGAGACAGAGAGAGACATTATACAAACAGAGAGAGAGAGAGGCAGAGACAGATACAGACAGACAGAGAGAGACAGAGACAGAGAGACATTATACAAACAGAAAGAGAAAGAGAGAGAGGCAGGGACAGATACAGACAGACAGAGAGAGACAGAGACAGAGAGAGACATTATACAAACAGAAAGAGAAAGAGAGAGAGGCAGGGACAGATACAGACAGACAGAGAGAGACAGAGACAGAGAGAGACATTATACAAACAGAGAGAGAGAGAGACATTATACAAACACAATAGCAGACCAAGTAGAATTTGTAACTTTTTATCACACAGCTAGTTCATTCTGTTTTTTGTACTCAGTTGACTGACGTGTTCAACTGAAAATAATATCCTCTTTCATTAGGCAACAGAATTCTATAGCCACCTGTCACGCCTAAATAAAACCCAACCCATTAAAAAAAACAACCCTTTCTAGACAAGTTCAGTAGCCTGACTTTACAAACAAAATAACATCAGTAAATCTTGTCAAAGAAATGGAGGGTTTTTTTTCTACAAAAATCTGTCTTTGATTCTAAGAAAGCAAGATATTATTTTCCACACAAAGTAAAAAACTATTCGTTCCAAGAAAAAAAATGGGACGTTTTTTTTTTCCCCTTTCAACGAACAAAGTGTTGAAATTCTATAAATCAAAAGGCCATTTCTTCAACATGAAACATAAATGTTGTCAAGAAAGAGATCCTCTTTTCTGATCCACATCTTTCCGGTATCTGCAGTATCAAGTTTCCGATGACGATCACTCAAATTCAGGCGAGATTACAAATATTCTCCCCCACTCGAAAGAAATTTGTCACACATGCCAACACGATTTCAACTAGTTTCTGTTTTACGCAAAAAGTTAGCTCGGCTTTCGCCATACTGAAATTTGGTTGGCTTAGCGCGGAAATGTGATGCGAATTTTCAATAGATTTTACTGAAATCCGAAGGGACATTGCTAGATGTTTTTCAGACGCTCTCTGTTTTCCTCTTTCTCTCTCTGTGGACACTGCCAGATCTCTCTCTCTCTCTCTCCTCTCTCTCCCCTCTCTCTCTCTCTCTCATCTCTCTCTCTCTCTCTCTCAGAGAGTCTGATTTGCTCTGTCCTTTATGTATGCAAGCTGAAGAAGACGAAATACATTTTGTCCTGTGTTGTCCAGCTTTAGATGAAATCCGTTCAAGGTTTATTCCTCAAAAATATTATAGATGCCCAAATATGTTTAAACTGTGTTTGTTAATGCGTTCAACTCGTTTCGATTACATTAAGAATTTTGGTTTGTTCCTGCTTAAAGCAGCTAAATTCAGGGAAATTGCTTTATCATAATGCACAGTTCATTTTGTTGTCGATTGTTAATCTTGTACAATATGCTATCTGATTATTTCATTATACCTACAAGCACCCCTTCAGTAGGGGCTATGGCCTTTCTTGAATATAAATTCTGAAGTCTGAACTCTCTCTCTCTCTCTCTCTCTCTGAGTCTCTCTGAGTCTCTCTCTCCTTCTGAGTCTGTCTCTCTGTGTGTCGCTGTCTTTCTGTCTGTCTTTCTGTCTGTCTGTCTTCTCTCTCTCTCTGAGTCTCTCCTTCTGAGTCTGTCTGTCTCTCTGTGAGTCTTTCTATGTGTCTCTCTGTTTTTTCTGTCTGTCTGTCTGTCTTTCTCTCTCTCTCTCTGAGTCTCTCTCTCCTTCTGAGTCTGTCTGTCTCTGTGAGTCTCTGTGTGTGTGTCTGTTTTTCTGTCTGTCTTTCTGTCTGTCTGTCTGTCTTTCGCTCTCTCTCTCTCTCTCTCTGAGTCTCTCTCTCCTTCTGA
>JAPXFY010000033.1:2316306-2318806 GCA_030674185.1 Monoplex corrugatus
ACTCCGGATAGACCCAGGCAGAAAATATTGGACGGATTTGTGGACTGGCTGAAGACAGAGAGGGTGGGAGGCGTACTTGCATCGACAAGGGAAAGATTCGTATGGAGGGCCATGATTGCCATTCGTATGGAGGGCCATGATGCCATTCGTATGGAGGGCCATGATCGCCATTCGTATGGAGGGCCATGATCGCCATTCGTATGGAGGGCCATGATCGCCATTCGTATGGAGGGCCATGATCGCCAACGTCACGCGGTAGGGCATATGGTGACGATGATGGTGATGATGATAAAATAATTCTTAACCACACATTTCATAAACCATGTATTTCTGCTTTTATACAGGAGCTGATAAACTGATACAAATTTGAAGTACATGATGTAACTGACAGTCGTTATTTTCAATTTCATGCAGACTGGTCATTCGACTCCACGATATCACGATATTCCCACCACTTGGATACAACTTCCATTTTTATAATGACTACCGTACTACGAACACGTCTCTCAGTAAAATAGCTACTCACTGGCGTAGCTTTCATCGGCGATCCGGCCCACTTCTTCAGCGCAACTGCTGGGTTGAGAACTGGCTTTAGTGCTTCAATTTTTTTATTTTTCGTATATGCGATATTTGTTTGTACGAATGAGTACACACGGTTCAACTTTCTATCGCATGCTTCACGCTTATAACGGAAATCCGTTATACTTCTGACTTTAATTAACTACCGTCTGGTCAGTGGTATATGTGACAATGACTAGTAGGAATTATTACGCACGGTTCCACTTTGTACTGTGTGCATCACACTCATAACATACATCTACTGTATTGTTGACTTTGTCTTACTACTGTCTGTTACTGTTATTTTTGTTTAAAGCCCAGCCGACTGCGTAGAGCCATATCAGGATTATAACCGTTTCAAAACACACAACACTTCAACAGGAAAAAAAAAAAGAAAAGAAAATTAAGTATGGATATCAATGCATTCGCACACAGAATCTAAGGAGATGCTCCTGGCGTTGACCATTCCGTCCAGTGTATCACACAGGTGATTAAAAAAACTTACCTGAATACAAATTTAAACGTAACTAAGACACTAAAGCGTGTATAAAACGGCCTAAATTACCTAAAATTGCTTCAGCATATCTCATTTCCCTAAGCCAAAAATGCATTAAATACATGTACTCAATTATCACTCCTAAGAGAAAGTACGTAAGACTTTTTCAAACACATACAGATGAATGGACCAGCAAGGCACAAAGGAAAGGAACAAGGAAAAAACAAAGAGAGTGAAAGAAAAGAGGAAACTTCTGGCACAGACTTTCCAGAGGGTGTGGATACTATTTATACTGAAGCACCCCCCCCCCATCCCCACAGGGGCTAACTACTCTCTAACAGGGCTAACTACTCTCTAACAGGGTTAACTACTCTCTAACAGGGTTAACTACTCTCTAACAGGGCTAACTACTCTCTAACAGGGCTAACTACTCTCTAACACGGTTAACTACTCTCTAACAGGGCTAACTACTCTCTAACAGGGTTAACTACTCTCTACAGGGCTAACTACTCTCTAACAGGGTTAACTACTCTCTAACAGGCGCGATAGTAAAGTGCCGAAATGGGTGTGACGTCGGACTTCAAGGTCTGGGTTCTATCCTGCCGAAGTACTTCCCGGCCGTTGGGTAAAAGGTGATGCTGTCCACGTTTTGTGCCATACAGTACAGGACTGATGATTCAGCGTTGAACGACGCCATCTTGATCGGAGTTGTCAGCTTTTAGGTTCTCCCAGACGCGAGCGGCAAATCGGCCTGAGATTGTTGCAGCCATGGCCAATAAGCGTTGATCTTACCATCGTGGGACAGATTGTTGCTGATGATGGACCCAAGGTAATGTAGGAACAGGTGGAAGACATCAAGTTCACAGTCGTTGATGGTGATGGCAGGTGAAGAAGAGTCCACGTCTTGGCTCAGCATGTTTGTCATTTTTTAGGCTGATGGTCAGAACAAAAGTCTTTTGCAGGCTTAGGAAAATCTGTCTATGAGGTACTGGAGTTGTTGCTCAGTGTGTCAGGTAACGGCAGCGTCATCAGCGAAGAGCAGGTCTCTAATAATGGCCTCGCGAATGTTTGTCTTTGCTTTCAGTCTTGTGGGAGGTTGAAGAGTTGCGCGTTGATTTGGTACTCTTCCGTTGCGGTCCCAAAAGCATGCCTCAGGAGTATGGAGAAGAAGATGCCGGACAAAGTGAGAGCAAGGGCACAGCCTTGCTTGACACTGCTTTTGATTGTAAAGGGTCAGACATGTTGACCTTGTACTGGAAGGATGTCATCACATCGTCATGGAATGATACGGTCAGGCTGCGCAGCTTTGGGGGGGATCCGATTTTCAGGAGAATGTTGAACAGTCCATCCCTGCTGACCAGGTCAAAGGCCTTGGTGAGGTCAATGAAGGCGATGTAGTGGGGCTTTTGCTATTTCAGCATTTTTCCTGTAGTTGACGAAGGGAAA
>JAPXFY010000033.1:2321306-2326306 GCA_030674185.1 Monoplex corrugatus
CCACACACACACACACACACACACACACACACACACACGCACACGCACACGGCTATAAATGGGGAGAAAGAATAAAAGCAATGGAAAATTATAGAGAGCATATTATATACAATTATATATTACCTCTGCACAGAGTAATTCAAAATCAGGTTTCATCAGATCGATGCTATTCACAGTGGCTGCCTAATAACGAATGTTCTATTCACAGTTGATTGCCTAATAATGAATGTTCTATTTACAGTGATTGCCTAATAATTCTATTTACAATGACTGCCTAATAATGTTCTATTTACAGACTACCTAATAATGAATGTTCTATTTACAATGACTACCTAATAATGAATGTTCTATTTACAGTGACTACCTAATAATGAATGTTCTATTTACAGTGACTACCTAATAATGTATGTTCTATTTACAGTGACTACCTAATAATGAATGTTCTATTTACAGTGATTGCCTAATAATGAATATTCTATTTACAGTGACTGCCTAATAATGAATGTTCTATTTACAATGACTACCTAATAATGAATGTTCTATTCACAGTGACTGCCTAATAATGAATGTTCTATTTACAATGACTACCTAATAATGAATGTTCTATTTACAGTGACTACCTAATAATGTTCTATTCACAGTGACTGCCTAATAATGAATGTTCTATTTACAGTGACTACCTAATAATGAATGTTCTATTTACAGTGACTACCTAATAATGTTCTATTCACAGTGACTGCCTAATAATGAATGTTCTATTCACAGTGACTACCTAATAATGAATGTTCTATTCACAGTGACTACCTAATAATGAATGTTCTATTCACAGTGACTACCTAATAATAAATGTTCTATTCAAAGTGACTACCTAATAATGTTCTATTTACAGTGACTACCTAATAATGAATTCTATTTACAGTGACTACCTAATAAGAATGTTCTATTTACAGTGACTACTAATAAGTTCTATTCACAGTGACTACTTAATAATGAATGTTCTATTTACAGTGACTACCTAATAATAAAGTTCTATTCACAGTGACTACCTAATAATGAATGTTCTATTCACAGTGACTGCTAATAATGAATGTTCTATTTACGGTGACTACTAATAATGAATGTTCTATTCACAGTGATACCTAATATGTTCTATTCACAGTGACTACCTAATAATAATGTTTATTACAGTGACTACCTAATAATGATGTTTATCTACAGTGACTGCCTAATAATGAATGTTCTATTTACAGTGACTGCCTAATAATGAATGTTCTATTCACAGTGACTGCCTAATAATGAATGTTCTGTTTACAGTGACTGCCTAATAATGAAGGTTCTATTCACAGTGACTGCCTAATAATGAATGTTCTGAAACTTCATCCGCCGTGTTCTCAAAACAGGGATTACACATTAAAGCTGGAAACAGTCTTACAGTTTTTGTCCTAGGGATTTCATTTATGTATCACTGGTAAAGAAACGTCACGCCTTTTCCAATTAGATCAATAACTTGCTATCACTAAAACTACACTTACGTCCTTTGTGGGAAAGGGTCTCAGTTATTTTATTTACACCCAACACATGAATGAAAACATGGTAAGCAAAAGATTTAACTGTTTCAACTAGATGCAGAGTTTAACACAGAAAATACTGAGCAAGAACACGAAGAAAGTCAATTTTTTTTTTGATTTGGTTCAGTTTTTACGTCGACACCCACCTCAGGTGATATGGCCGACGGGGATAACTATCCCGGGGAAGTGGGGGAAGGGGGACTTATCTAATCCTATACTGACACCACCAGAACAAACAATGATGTTAAGATGGGGCAGTGAGATGGCCAGTTTTAATATAGCGCACCCGGGATTCGAACCCACAACCATTAGCAAGAAAGGCAAGAACACACTTAATATTTAAGTAGGCAGTGGGACATACAATAAAATGCTTTTTTTTTTTTTTCTTTTCTTCATCCAATCCTTTTCCATTCAGGATTTACATCAACAGGAATAATACAACAGAAGCTTATGAAGAAAAGACAAACAACAAGCGGACAGACAGACAGACAGACAGACAGACAGGACAGACACAGACAACAGACAGAGAGAGTACAGGGGGTAGGTCAGAACAGAGGTCAATGAACGATCAAGAAAGCAGGGGCAGACAGATAATGGAGTGGTCAGTGGTACAGCCAGAAGGGAGACAGTTGTCCATCAAGAACTGTCCAACACACACACACACACACTGACCACTGACTGACCACATGACCCTGACCATGCTGCTGTACCACACACACTGAACTCTGTCGCTTCCTCTCTGCCTCGAACTGCTTTGAACTGAGCCAGCAAAAGACACAATTACCAACAGTAGCAAAGCTTTTCTTAGTTTACATCCAGCTTGATGTTTACCTCAGTTGATCATAATCCTGATTATCCCTCATTCTTTTTAAATCGGTTAGTTCTGATTTATCCGTTATTTTCTTAATTCAATTATGTCCTGATTTATCCGTTCTTTTCTTAAATCAGTTATGTTGTGATTTATCCGTTATTTTCTTAAATCGGTTATGTTCTGATTTATCCGTTATTTCTTAATTCAATTGTCTGATTTATCCGTTCTTTTTATCAGTGTTTATTTACCCTTATTTTAATCGGTTATGTTCTGATTTATCGATTTTTTTGGATTACCTGTTTTCTTAAATCGTTATTCTGATTTATCCGGTTTTTTTAATCGTTATGTTCTGATTTATCGGTTATTTTCTTAAATTGGTTATGTCTGATTTATCCGTTATTTTCTTGAATCGGTTATATCCTGATTTATCCGGGTTTTTTAATCGGTTAATCCTGATGTATCCAAAGTTATTTGTTTATTTATCGCGGTTATGTTCTCATTTATCCGTTTTTTTTAAATCGGTTATGTTCTGATTTATCGGTTATTTTCTTAAATCGGTTATGTTCTGATTTATCCGTTATTTTCTTGAATCGGTTATATCCTGATTTATCCGGTTTTTTTTAATCGGTTATATCCTGATTTATCCAGTTTTTTTTTAAATCGGTTATGTTCTGATTTATCCGTTATTTTCTTAAATCGGTTATGTCCTGATATATCCGTTATTTTCATAAATCGTTTATGTTCGGATTTATCAGTTATTTTCTTGAATCGGTTATGTTTTGATTTATCAGTTTTTTTTTAAATCAGTTACGTTTATGTCTGATTTATCACTTCTTTCTTAAATCAATTATGTTCCGATTTATCAGCTTTTTCTTAAACCAGCCACGACCTGACTTATCAGTTATTTTCTGAAATCAGTTATGTCCTGATTTATAGTTATTTTCTTAAATCAGTTATGTCCTGATTTATGTTATTTTCTTAAATCAGTTATGTCCTGATTTATGTTATTTTCTTAAATCAGTTATGTCCTGTTATGTTATTCTTCTATAAATCATTTATGCGTTATGTTTTCTTAATCGTTATCCTGGTTTTTTATTTTGAAATCAGTTATGTCTGTTATGTATTCTTAATCGTATCCTGTTTATGTTATTTTTGATCATATGTCTGTTGTTATTTTTTAATCATATTCCTGGTTATGATTTTAAATCATTCTGGTTTATGTATTTAAATCAGTATGTCCTGTTATTATTTTTGAAACATTTTCTGGTTATGTTTTTGAAATCTTTTCGATTTATGTTATTCTGAAATCGTAGTCTGATTATGTATTTCTATCATTTGCTGATTTATGTATTTCTGAAATCATATGTCTGATTTATCATCATTATGAATCGTTTATGTATCATGGTAATGCACAATATACTGCTGATGTCACACAAAGAATTACACATGCAGTTATTCATATCATTCGTTTGACTCTTTTCTTAATTAAATAAAGGTGAAATAATAATAAAATACGCTGCGACTGAGCATTCACTTGATCCTTTACTATAGAAATTCATTATTCCTCGCGTACAAAGAAATCGGTGGCTGTGGATGAGGAGGGTGGGGGAGATGCTGGGGCAACGAGAGATAGAGATGGTTGGAAGTCCATGGTCGCCAACGCCATGCGGCAGGGCACCTGATGATGATGATGATGATGATGATGACAAAGAAATCTCAGTGTGGTTGTTCTCATCAGTTACTTGATCCTTTTTTTTAAGAAAAGGACAATATTTATAAAACATACAATGACATATTCATATCACTCATTTGACGTTTTTCAAACAGATGGCTAGATTACACTGTCAGACACAAAATTAGCTAGCTTTGCTGGCACGTTTAAAATCATAAGTGGCATATTTCGTGTATCAAGTTTCAGCAAGCATTTTGTTTTCACCTTTTTTTTTTTTTTTATTCATTTTTAACAAGAATAGATATCAACAAACAATGTTGTAACAGAACAGAACAAGAAAAAACAATAATTTCAATTCATAATAATTGTTTACATAAAAAAAAGAAAAGAAAACATACAGCCTACAAAACATATAAAACACTATTCCAATCAATGATGAAGTTTCAGCAAGCATTAATTTAGGTTCATTTCCATCGTGCATCTGTGTTCAGAGGTTTCTTAGTACCCCTGGAATGGTCAGCGCCAGGGTCATATCCTTAGACTATTTCCGTGAACGCAACGAGATGTGTGCTTATGAAATTGAATATCGTCACAGTATATTGTGAGCACGTGTGAGCATCAGTGTTAAAGCCAGCCGACTGCTCAGACCCATATCAAGGCTGTAACTGTCTCAAACAAAATATACACATCTAAACACATCCAAGACTGGCGTAAAACAAAGCATGGAAAAGACAAAATAAGATGACTCTCTCTCTCTCTCTCTCTCTCTCTCTCTCTCTCTCTCTCTCTCTGTCTTTCTCTCTGTCTCTCTCTCTCTCTCTCTCTCTCTCTCTCTCCTCTCTGTCTCTCTCTCTGTCTCTCTCTCACTCTCTCTCCTCTCTCTCTCTCTCTCTCACTCTCTCTCCTCTCTCTCTCCTCTGTCTCTCTCTCTCCTCTCTGTCTCTCTCTC
>JAPXFY010000033.1:2356306-2376306 GCA_030674185.1 Monoplex corrugatus
ATCATCATGTCACTGGTAAATACTGTCCCTATCCAGTATAGAACTCTATAACATGATGACTATTATCTACATCGTCATGTATCATCATGTCACTGGTAAATACTGTCCCTATCCAGTATAGAACTCTATAGTATGATGACTATTATCTACATCGTCATGTATCATCATGTCACTGGTAAATACTGTCCCTATCCAGTATAGAACTCTATAGCATGATGACTATTATCTACATCGTCATGTATCATCACCATCATGTCACTGGTAAATACTGTCCCTATCCAGTATAGAACTCTATAGCATGATGACTATTATCTACATCGTCATGTTATCATCATGTCACTGGTAAATACTGTCCCTATCCAGTATAGAACTCTATAGCATGATGACTATTATCTACATCGTTATGTATCATCATGTCACTGGTAAATACTGTCCCTATCCAGTATAGAACTCTATAGCATGACTTTATCTACATCGTCATGTATCATCATGTCACTGGTAAATACTGTCCCTATCCAGTATAGAACTCTATAACATGATGACTATTATCTACATCGTCATGTATCATCATCATCATCATGTCACTGGTAAATACTGTCCCTATCCAGTATAGAACTCTATAACATGATGACTATTATCTACATCGTCATGTATCATCATGTCACTGGTAAATACTGTCCCTATCCAGTATAGAACTCTATAGCATGATGACTATTATCTACATCGTCATGTATCATCATGTCACTGGTAAATACTGTCCCTATCCAGTATACAACTCTATAGCATGATGACTATTATCTACATCGTTATGTATCATCATGTCACTGGTAAATACTGTCCCTATCCAGTATAGAACTCTATAGCATGATGACTATTATCTACATCGTCATGTATCATCATGTCACTGGTAAATACTGTCCCTATCCAGTATACAACTCTATAGCATGATGACTATTATCTACATCGTCATGTATCATCATGTCACTGGTAAATACTGTCCCTATCCAGTATAGAACTCTATAGCATGATGACTATTATCTACATCGTCATGTATCATCATGTCATGGTCAATACTGTCCCTATCCAGTATAGAACTCTATAGTATGATGACTATTATCTACATCGTCATGTATCATCATGTCACTGGTAAATACTGTCCCTATCCAGTATAGAACTCTATAGTATGATGACTATTATCTACATCGTCATGTATCATCATCATCATGTCACTGGTAAATACTGTCCTATCCAGTATAGAACTCTATAGTATGATGACTATTATCTACATCGTCATGTATCATCATGTCACTGGTAAATACTGTCCCTATCCAGTATAGAACTCTATAGTATGATGACTATTATCTACATCGTCATGTATCATCACCATCATGTCACTGGTAAATACTGTCCCTATCCAGTATAGAACTCTATAGCATGATGACTATTATCTACATCGTTATGTATCATCATGTCACTGGTAAATACTGTCCCTATCCAGTATAGAACTCTATAGCATGATGACTGTTATCTACATCGTCATGTATCATCATGTCACTGGTAAATACTGTCCCTATCCAGTATAGAACTCTATAGCATGATGACTATTATCTACATCGTCATGTATCATCATGTCACTGGTAAATACTGTCCCTATCCAGTATAGAACTCTATAGTATGATGACTATTATCTACATCGTCATGTATCATCACCATCATGTCACTGGTAAATACTGTCCCTATCCAGTATACAACTCTATAGCATGATGACTATTATCTACATCGTTATGTATCATCATGTCACTGGTAAATACTGTCCCTATCCAGTATACAACTCTATAGCATGATGACTATTATCTACATCGTCATGTATCATCACCATCATGTCACTGGTAAATACTGTCCCTATCCAGTATAGAACTCTATAGCATGATGACTGTTATCTACATCGTCATGTATCATCATGTCACTGGTAAATACTGTCCCTATCCAGTATAGAACTCTATAGCATGATGACTATTATCTACATCGTCATGTATCATCACCATCATGTCACTGGTAAATACTGTCCCTATCCAGTATAGAACTCTATAGCATGATGACTATTATCTACATCGTCATGTATCATCATGTCACTGGTAAATACTGTCCCTATCCAGTATAGAACTCTATAGTATGATGACTATTATCTACATCGTCATGTATCATCATGTCACTGGTAAATACTGTCCCTATCCAGTATAGAACTCTATAGCATGATGAACTATTATCTACATCGTCATGTATCATCATGTCACTGGTAAATACTGTCCCTATCCAGTATACAACTCTATAGTATGATGACTATTATCTACATCGTCATGTATCATCATGTCACTGGTAAATACTGTCCCTATCCAGTATAGAACTCTATAGCATGATGACTATTATCTACATCGTCATGTATCATCATGTCACTGGTAAATACTGTCCCTATCCAGTATAGAACTCTATAGTATGATGACTATTATCTACATCGTTATGTATCATCATGTCACTGGTAAATACTGTCCCTATCCAGTACAGAACTCTATAGCATGATGACTATTATCTACATCGTCATGTATCATCATGTCACTGGCAAATACTGTCCCTATCCAGTATAGAACTCTATAGCATGATGACTATTATCTACATCGTCATGTATCATCATGTCACTGGTAAATACTGTCCCTATCCAGTATAGAACTCTATAGTATGATGACTGTTATCTACATCGTCATGTATCATCACCATCATGTCACTGGTAAATACTGTCCCTATCCAGTATACAACTCTATAGTATGATGACTATTATCTACATCGTCATGTATCATCATGTCACTGGTAAATACTGTCCCTATCCAGTATAGAACTCTATAGTATGATGACTATTATCTACATCGTCATGTATCATCATGTCATGGTAAATACTGTCCCTATCCAGTATAGAACTCTATAGTATGATGACTATTATCTACATTGTCATGCACCATCATGCCACTGGTAAATACTGTCCCTATCCAGTATAGAACTCTATAGCATGATGACTATTATCTACATCGTCATGTATCATCATGTCACTGGTAAATACTGTCCCTATCCAGTATAGAAACTCTATAGCATGATGACTATTATCTACATCGTCATGTATCATCATGTCACTGGTAAATACTGTCCCTATCCAGTATAGAACTCTATAGCATGATGACTATTATCTACATCGTCATGTATCATCATGTCACTGGTAAATACTGTCCCTATCCAGTATAGAACTCTATAGCATGATGACTATTATCTACATCGTCATGTATCATCATGTCACTGGTAAATACTGTCCCTATCCAGTATACAACTCTATAGCATGATGACTATTATCTACATCGTCATGTATCATCACCATCATGTCACTGTAAATACTGTCCCTATCCAGTATACAAACTCTATAGCATGAGACTATTATCTACATCGTCATGCATCATCATCATCATGTCACTGGTAAATACTGTCCCTATCCAGTATAGAACTCTATAGCATGACTATTATCTACATCGTCATGTATCATCATGTCACTGGTAAATACTGTCTCTATCCAGTATAGAACTCTATAGCATGATGACTATTATCTACATCGTCATGTATCATCATCATCATCATGTCACTGGTAAATACTGTCCCTATCCAGTATAGAAACTCTATAGTATGATGACTATTATTACATCGTCATGTATCATCACCATCATGTCACTGGTAAATACTGTCCCTATCCAGTATAGAACTCTATAGCATGATGACTATTATCTACATCGTCATGTATCATCATGTCACTGGTAAATACTGTCCCTATCCAGTATAGAACTCTATAGCATGATGACTATTATCTACATCGTCATGTATCATCACCATCATGTCACTGGTAAATACTGTCCTATCCAGTATAGAACTCTATAGCATGATGACTATTATCTACATCGTCATGTATCATCATCATCATGTCACTGGTAAATACTGTCCCTATCCAGTATAGAACTCTATAGCATGATGACTATTATCTACATCGTCATGTATCATCATGTCACTGGTAAATACTGTCCCTATCCAGTATACAACTCTATAGCATGATGACTATTATCTACATCGTCATGTATCATCATGTCACTGGTAAATACTGTCCCTATCCAGTATACAACTCTATAGCATGATGACTATTATCTACATCGTCATGTATCATCACCATCATGTCACTGGTAAATACTGTCCCTATCCAGTATAGAACTCTATAGTATGATGACTATTATCTACATCGTCATGTAACATCATGTCACTGGCAAATACTGTCCCTATCCAGTATACAACTCTATAGTATGATGACTATTATCTACATCGTCATGTATCATCATGTCACTGGTAAATACTGTCCCTATCCAGTATAGAACTCTATAGCATGATGACTATTATCTACATCGTCATGTATCATCATGTCACTGGTAAATACTGTCCCTATCCAGTATAGAACTCTATAGCATGATGACTATTATCTACATCGTCATGTATCATCATGTCACTGGCAACAAGTTATTTTACACTCAGTGGACAATGAAGTGGCGCAGAAATGGGACAGGAAAAACTGACCGGAACGAAATGACCGACTTTTGAAAAGAGGAAGAAGGAAGAAGAGGATAGAAGAAGGTTGAGAAAAAAAGTCAAAGGAAAGAAAGAAAGGAACATACACGAAAGGAAAGAAAAAAGACGAATCACCACATAAAGGTAGTGTTGTAAGTACCTTACACTGTCTTCAGAAGAGGAAGGTAAGAAAAGATAGACAGAAGAAAGAAAGGAAGACAGAAAGTAAAGATGAACAGAAGGAAACAACAACAACAAAAGAAAGTAAATAACAGAAAAGAAAGACAACTACAAGAAAACACCAGACGGAAGAAAGAAAAATATATGAGAAGAAAACAATAAAGAAAACTAAAAACAACTGACAAAACGAACAAACGAAAAGACACACAGAAAGAGAAAAGATATCAGAAAGAAAAACAATGGACAAAACGAACAAACGAAAAGACATACAGAAAGAGAAAAGATATCAGAAAGAAAAACAACTGACAAAACGAACAAACGAAAAGACACACAGAAAGAGAAAAGATATCAGAAAGAAAAACAATGGACAAAACGAACAAACGAAAAGACATACAGAAAGAGAAAAGATATCAGAAAGAAAAACAATCGACAAAACAAACAAACAAACGAAAAAGACACACAGAAAGAGAAAAGACACCAGAAAGAAAGGAAGAAAAAAAGGGGGATAATTCCCACAGCTAGCAGACTAAAAAGGGAAAGATAATTATCAGGCCGGACTATTTTCAGGAGGTTCCAAATACTGCATCCTGTGGACTATTCTCAAGTTACAGTCACTTAACGACAACCTTAATTTAGCTAAAGGCAAAGGGACGCGTTTCGTACTGTGAGCAACGGTCTTGTCTCCCAATGGTCAACTGTCTTGGTTCCACGGTCACATTTCATCGTCTTGTCGCCAAGGTCATTGCTCATTTTAACGTGAATGTCAGTTAGGGATGGGACAGCGTAGTGGTTAGAACGCATCTCCCGAATACGGACAATATGCACGACTGAGCAAAAGAGATGGGTGACCACATTGCTGTTGTGCCACAGAACATCCAGCTTACAATAGACATCAGGAAAAACGTTTTCCAGTGCTATTTAGAACCAAAACTGTTATATGGATTTCAAACCTGGACAATCAACAAGCAAAATCCGAACAAGATTGGGGTAGCTGATATGTGGTTTATAAGAAGAATATTAAGAGTTTCGCGGATAGCAAATAAATACATGTTTACATAATAATAATAATAATAATAATAATCATCATCATCATTATAATAATAATAATAATAATATAATAATAATAATAATTATTATTATAATAATTCTAATGATAATAATAAAAAAAACGAGGATCTTGACAGAAGTAAACACAAAAAGAACTTAAATGAAGGAGATCAGGAAAGGACACGTAACATTTATGCGACATTTTTGAGGTAACACAAATTTGAGCACCTAGTCACAACAGGAAAGCTAGAGGGAAAAGAGTACAAAGTAGACCTAGGGAGAAATATTAGTTATGCAGAATGGGTGGGAACAAATAAGGTAGGAGACATGCTTACATCGACAAAAAATAAGATTCGTATGGAGGAAAATAATCGCCAACGCCATTTTTTTCCCTTGACTCTTACAACGCATTTTGACCGGTATGCTAAAGATTCTTCTCTAGGCTACAGAGTGTTCAAATTAAATGTTGCG
This sequence comes from Monoplex corrugatus, assembly GCA_030674185.1. Taxonomy (NCBI): domain Eukaryota; kingdom Metazoa; phylum Mollusca; class Gastropoda; order Littorinimorpha; family Ranellidae; genus Monoplex; species Monoplex corrugatus. Next base: position 2,362,643 of record JAPXFY010000033.1, read on the forward strand.
TGGCTACTTTTCAAATCTTCCAAATATGAGCATACCTCTGCTCTTTTCGTATCACTACACTGGCTTCGTGGTCAGTCAAGACGCACTTGGAAATTCTCCTCATTATCATTCACATCTTTGGCTCAGGTCCTCGACAGCCTTCCGACCTTCTCGACATCCACACCCTAATAGAAAGTTTAACTCGTCTTCTGATTCCAGTGATTTACATCATACCGTTGTCTTTTCCTAATCTTGTTTATAAATGTTCTTCTTGTGTCTTCCTCCTTCAAGACTGTCTCGTTTGTTTTCTTTGCTGTCCATGGACCTCTCAACATTTTTCTTAGAAACCACATCTCGGCTGCCTCACTCTTGTTCTGGCTTTGCTTGTTGACTGTCCACGCCTCACGATCGTATAGCAGTATCGGTTCTATGTAGTACCCAAGAACTCTCTTCCTGATGTTAACTGGTAGGCATTTGTTGGTAAGAATGTTTTTCGTCTTCTTGAATACTGTCTTGGCTTGGCCAATTCTGCTGGCTATTTCTGATGTGCATCTGCCATCTGGTGAAGTGACCGTTCCCAGATATTTAAACTGATCAACCTGTCTCAATGTTGTGCCATTTGCTATTATTTTGCCTTAGGGGATTTCTTGATTTTTCCTGATTACCATGACTTCAGTCTTCTTGCAATTTAGCTCCAGCCCTTTATTTCTGCTTTTTATTTCTGTTATATTCACAACATTTTGTAGGTCTTTTTCATTTTCTGCAATTAGCATGGTGTCATCTGCGTAACGAAGGTTGTTTATTATTTTTCCTCCGACCTTTTATCCCAGGGCATTCTTCTAGGTTCCTCCTCATGATAGTTTTGATGTAAAGTGAAAACAAAGCAAGTGACACAACACAACCCTGCCTGACCACTCTTTTGACATTTGGGAAAAAGCTTGTATCAGTTTCTATCCTCGTTGCTGCTGTATGTTTTTGTTTGTTTTAAACGAACACAAAATCTCTCTGTCTCTGTCTCTGTCACACACACACACACACACACACACACACACACACACACACACACACACACACACACACACACACACACACACCACACATCGCACACACTTCTTCGGTCCAATTGATTCATTTTCATGTTCTCTTATACAAGTGGGCGAGAGAGAGACAGAGACAGAGAGACAGAGACAGAGAGACAGACAGAGACAGACAGAGACAGACAGAGAGAGACAGACAGACAGAGGCAGAGACAGAGACAGAGAGAGTGTATGCAGGGGGGGGGGAGAGCTGGAAGAGACAGCAGAGAAAACATTACGATACCCAAAGAACGCAGGGGAAAATCTGACTTGCTACATAACAAAGAATTAGACACCACCACCACCACCACCACAACAACAACAACAACAACAACAAAAACTGGCTGGGAGCATGAACAGGACAGACGAAATAGATTGCTATGGCTGGGGTCCGAGCTTACATAGGGGTGAATTAAACCCAGAGGCTGACATCTTTTCATGACGCGGTGTGACAAAGAGATCGAGAGGCAAAAGGGACAGAAAACGAGACGGGGGGATGAGGTGGTGGTGGTGAGGGGGGGGGTAGGGTGGGCAGGGGGATGATATGGGGGAGGGCCAGGAGAGAGCTATTGAAATTTTCAAACTGACGTATTTCATCAAGAACAATTATATACTCTCTCTCTCTCTCTCTCTCTCCTCTCTCTCTCTCTCTTTCTCTCTCCTCTCTCTCTCTCTCTCTCTCTCTCTCTCTCTCTCTACGCATATATATGCTCACACACACACACACACACACATAGATCAAATAATCGATTGGGTAATGTTTGGTGGACAGAGGCATGTGAGAAAGCAGTTCAATATAAAAGGGAGAAATTCAAAATCTACATCAAAAGCCGGAAACCTGAGGATCATGTCGAAATGAAAAAAGCTAACATCCAATGTAACAAAATCATTGCTGAAGCAAAGAAAGATTATTGGGCATCATTCTGCACAAAAGAAATTTCAGATTTCAAAGATTTCCATAAAGTCTGGACGAAAATGAAACAAATGAAGGATGGAACCAACTTACCTAGGTGTCCGATAATGATTGAAACATGTAACACATTTCCTTCAGACATGGACAAAGCAGAAACTTTTGTGGATCTGTTCGCTGAAAACAGTAAAGTTGAAGGTTTATCTCCTGACTGCAAACATCACAGAGAAATGGAAGATTACAACCCAATCTACACTGATCCAGTACCACAGAATGATCTCTGGTTTAATTCTCCAATCACCTTAGAAGAGCTAAAAAACACAATACTGTCTCTACACAACAAAAAGAGTTCGGTAGGTGTTGATGCAGTTTCGACTGAAATGATTAAACATCTCCCTGAAAACTACCTTATTTTCCTACACAAAATTTTGCAGAAATGCTGGGTTACCGGAACTGTGCCACAAATCTGGCAAAAGTCTATAGTTATACCAATCTTAAAAACAGGAAAATCGAAAACCGATAAAAACAGTTACAGACCTATTGCTTTGACGTCCCACACAAGCAAACTAATGGAAAGATTGGTCTTAAACAGACTTTTACACTACTGTGATGAAAATAACGTTATTCCGGTAAACCAGGCAGGTTTTAGAAAAGGAAGATCCGCAGTTGAGCACCTAGTTAAACTTACAACTCAGATCAAACAACAGTTTGCCCGCAGAAAAAGTGTTTTAGCTACTTTCTTTGATGTGAAAAAAGCTTACGATCAAGTTTGGCAAAACGTTTATTGTTCAAGCTAAAATCTGTTGGTTTATCGGGCAATATGTTCAATTACATTAAATCTTTTTTAGCTAATAGAACAATTCAGGCAAGAGTGGGAGCTAGTTATTCTTCTTCACGATGCCTCGACATGGGGATTCCACAAGGTTCAGTGATAGCACCTATTTTATTTAATATCCTTAAACAGGATCTTCCTAAAGCTCTTTCAAATCGTGTTGTTTTAGTACAGTACGCTGATGATATATGCACTTGGATGAATATCACTTTAAAAAAGACAACTCCACAGAGAACGCGAAATTACATCAGGAAGTTGTATCAAATTGATCTTGATAATCTTGGAAACTATATGTTAGAAAATGGGCTGTCGTTGTCAGCAGAAAAAACTAACATGATGCTGTTTGATCCTGGTGGTAACTCAAAGAACTTGCCTACTTTCAAATTGCTTGGTGAAGTGTTAAATTACAAACAGGTCGTAAAATTCCTGGGAGTTTACATCACGTCCAAATTAAACTGGAATGTCCATTTTGATTATATTTTAACAAAAGCGCGAAAAACCTTAAATTTTCTAAAAATAATAAGCAAATTACCCTGGGGAATGGATACAAATGTACTGATTGATCTGTCAACAGCGCTGGTCAGGTCTAAATTATCCTACGCGCAAGAAGTTTTCTTCAATGCACCCAAATATTTACTAAAAAAGATTCAGAGCTTGGACTGCAAAAGTCTTAAAATTGCACTAGGTGTACCAACTCATGCTTCTACTCTGGAAACGTACAAAGTTGCTGGAATTCTACTTTAAACAACCATCGTGAGTTAGCTACAGCAAAATTTGCAATTAGAACTACTTCACAAGTGGATAATTTTGTGAGCAAAAAAATTAAGATCAGGTCTGATACTGACTTTCCAAAACGAGCAAAAAACATTTCATCACAAATTACAGCCGCAACTTACATATCTGGCCTGATCAAACAGTCCAACATAACAATGGATGAAATAGCCGAGAAACCAACGATAACGCCTATCCCTACATGGGAAATGCTAAAGGCCACATTTGATCTCGATTATGCAAAAGTTAAAAAAGATGATAATGTCAACATTACGCTATCCACAGCTTGTGAACACATCGATGAAAAGTACCGTACCCACCTCCACATTTTTACCGATGGGTCAGTCTTAGCAAACCAGAGCGCTGGAGCAGCCTTTTATGTTCCAAAATTTAACATTAAAAAGTCTTTTTTCATTGGGGCAAATGTATCTATATATACAGCAGAATTGGTCGCTGTTATTCAAGCGTTGCATTATTTAATAAGCCTTCGGCCTGTGTCATTCAAAGTAGTTCTCTTTGTTGATTCAAAATCTGTATTATATGCCTTACAGTCTTTTGATACAGACACAAGACCTGACTTAATTATTGAGGCAAATCATCTAATACATTGTTTAAAGATAAATGGTTCGGAAATCAATTTATGCTGGGTGCCTTCTCATGTTGGTCTTCATGGCAACAACGTAGTTGACAGAGCAGCTAAATCCGGTGCCCTCCATTCTGAAAATTCCATAGAATTACATGTTAACACCTCGGTAAAAGAAGCTTACAACTCGCTAGAATTAGCATCATGGATTCTATTTCATGAACATTTAAATGAAAAATTTGTGTCTCAAAAAAGAATCAAACTTTCAGTTCAAAATATCTGTAAAAATTTGCAGTATTCCTCGTTATATCATTTGAGATTAATTGTTATTCAACTGAACGCTTTGAAAACAAAATATTGTAACAACGTTTTATGTATTTGTGGCGAACAATTCACATTGTATCACTGTTTGTTTTACTGCAGAAAGCTTCGTTCCTTTTTACCAAAGACGTTTACACAAGGAAACTATCTTGAAACGCATTTTAAAGAAGTAGTATCGGATCAAGTTTTGTTAGTTAAAATTTCAGAATCATTGGTTCATAGTCCTGTTAATGCGTTACTTTAAGATTATTGTATAATTATGATCATTTTTGTTTTGTTTTGTTTTTATGACGATTTTTCTTTTACATTATTGATGTTAGCGTTGTTCTAGTTTCATTTCTCTGTTCATCCATATCCTTTTTCTTAAGACCTTGCCGCTTCCTTTTAATTGTTTTTACGTCCCTTACTCTGTTCCCCTCTCCCCTTATTTCATCCTCCATGCCATTTTTCCCCGTCTAATATCACTTATAGTGAAAAGACGTTAAATCAAGCAACGAACGAACACACACACACACACACACACATACGCACACAACACACACACACACACATACACACACACACACACACACAACACACACACACACACACACACACACACACACACACACACACACACACACACACACACACACACACACAAAACCACCAGGCCTCACTACTCTACATAACTTGCTTTCAGATCTCAGCTCTCACCACGCAAAAGATCGAATTTCTTTTGACACGAGACAGACAGCTAGAAAACGACCAGGGCTCCACTTCAGATTTCTGTCTTTTTACCGAGTGTCTCACTTGTCTGGCGGATGACAAGAAAGTGATCGAAGCATTCAAAGTGGCCTGTGTCATCCGTTTTAACGGCCATCTTCTGTCCCAGGGCTTTGCGTCTCCTGCCGACGGTCGTTACTGGCCCATCCCTTGGTCCGTTGTCCAATGACCGTAACTTAAAGATAGAACGACAAGGCCCAAGTGGGTTAACTTAGTAAAGCACTGTTCGCAATCTTTGCTTTAGGATTTAGCACGCTGGAGTTTTAGGACTGTACAGCCATATCGATAAGTTTTCTTGTCTTTCTAGCATGCACGGTACGCCATAAAATATAGTTTGTAGAATATACTTCCATAAAAGCATTCCCCCCTAGGGGGGTGACGGGAGATCTTTCAGTACAAATAGTATCCCCACCTTCTGGAAATTCTGTGCTAGAAATTTCTTCTTTTCTGCCACTCTCTTTGTTTCTGCCTTCCTCCTTTGCTTTCTGTCATTTCTTCCTATCATTTTCTGCCTTGCTGGTCCATTCACCTGTATGTATTCGATAAAGTCTTATGTACTTTTTCTTAGGATTGATAATTGGATACATGTATTAAATGCATTTTTGGCTCTAGGGAAATGAGATATGGGGAAGCAAGTTTAGGCATTTTATGCCTGTTTTTGTTTGTTTTGGTGTCCTTAGGTATCTTTAAATTTGTAATCAGGTGTTTTTTAAATCCCCTGTGCGATGAATTGAACAGAGTGGTCAACGCCAGGGGCATGTCCTCAGTTTATATGCGCGAATGTGTACTTAATTTCATTTTCTTGTGTTTTTTTCCTGTTGAAGTTTTGATGGTATTGAAGCGGTTATAGCCCTGATATGGCTCTACGCAGTCGGCTGGACTTTAAACAACAATGGCAATAATAATAATAATAATAATAATAATAATGAAGCATTTGTATAGCGCACTCCTCCAACAAGATGCCAGAGCTCTGTGCACTTAACAGACGTTATCATAAGCAGCAATCCATGATAGACAAGCAACAGTGATGTACAAATCAAGTCAAAATTAAAAATAGTGATAGATAACACATTGGTAACTTGTTATAAAAAACCTAAGCAACATTAAGTTAAGGATAAAGGATCACACACACACACATACATACACACACACACACACACACACACACACACACACACACACACACACACACACGCGCGCGCGCATCGACACAGACACACATACACACGCACTGATTCAATCACTCACTCACTCACATACACACATACAAACCTGAACACAGATATACATACACAAGAGATTAATTATACAATCATTACTAAATAACATGTCACTTAATAAACAACACGAAGCAGCACACGAGACAGCCAAATAAGCTAGACATTAAAGGGTAGGCCAGAAGAATTTAAAGGTTATAGTATTTCTTGAAAAGGTGAGTTTTCAGAGCTTTTTTGAAAGACGGAGTTGATGAGATTTCTCTAATTTCACGTGGAAGGGAATTCCATGTTTTGGGGGCTGCAAAGGAGAAAGAACGTTGTCCAAAGGTAGCAGTTCTGACATGAGGAACGTTAAGTATTTTTGAATCAGAAGAGGAACGAAGTTGACGTGATGGTGTGTATACAGAGAGAAGGTTTGAGAGGTAGAGAGGTGCAGTTCCAGAGAAAAAGGAATGGCAGAGAGTTGAAAGTTTGTAATCAATCCTTGCTTGGATAGGAAGCCAATGCAGATTTTTGAGGAGAGGTTGTACATGATCATATTTGGATGCCTTCAGTACCATTCTTGCAGCAGAATTCTGAACTTTCTGAAGCTTATCAAGATAATGTTTGGAGCAGCCTGATAGAATTGAATTACAGTAATCTAATTTTGACAAGACAAGGGCAGATACCAGAGTTTTTTTTGGTATTAGCTGAGGTGAGATGACGAATTGAACTAATGCGACGTAGTTCAAGATAGGCTGAACGGCACACATGTTTAATGTGTAAGTCGACACTCATGTTCTCTGTCATTTGAAAGCCAAGATTACGAGCAGATGGAGAAAAGGTGACATCATTGCCACAAACTGATAATGACATGACATAAAAGCATAACACTTCAGTTGTTGTTTCTTCTTTCTCGGAAATATTCAATAATTGAGTCCAATTCAAACAATACTATATAGATTCACTCGGCAAATACATGTTGCAGAATATGTACATGCATTTTGGAAAAACTGAAAGATTCTTATTTGTGATAATGATGATAATGTGAAATGTGAAACCAATGATGATAATGTGAAATGTGAAACCATTAACTGTGATGTCAAGTTGTTAAACCTGTCTGTGTCTGATAATGCTATGTTGGGTTCTTACGGGGGGAAAAACGTGTTTTAGTTTCTGATTACTTTGTGAGCAAAGAGCAACTGTTTGCATTCATACATCCTGTAAATGCCAGCTGACTGACAACACGTCTTCTGATATCATTAGACTTAACAGGTGAGGCGTGGACCACTTATGCTCATCAAGGAGAAAAGGCTCAATACCTTCCACCTGAGAAGCCTACGGCGCATACTCGGCATTTCCTGGCAAGACAAGGTGACCAACACCGAAGTTCTGACCCGCGCTGGCCTCCCAACCATGCATACCATGCTGAGACAGCGTCGGCTGCGCTGGTTGGCCACGTTCGCCGCATGGAAGATGGCCGCATCCCACAAGACATCCTTTATGGTGAGCTTGCCACAAGGCAGAGAAACACTGGCCGCCCACAGCTGAGATACAAAGACGTTTGCAAACGTGACATGAAGGCGCTTGAGATCAACACTGAGTCCTGGGAGGACCTCGCAGACGACCGCAACAGCTGGAGAACCACTCTCAAGAAACAGCTGCGGATTGGTGAGGACAAACTGTCAGCTGCTGCAGCAGAAAAGCGAGTTCGCAGAAAAGGGATGACAGCCAACAGACTAGCATCAGCATACACATGCGACCGCTGCGACAGAGACTGCCTCTCTCGCATTGGTCTGTACAGTCACAGGCGACGCTGCTTGGACCAATCAGACAGCCCATCTAGACATTAGAACGGATGTACTTTGTCCATGGTCAGCCATGACCGAGGGAGGCCTACTAGTAACAGGTGACCAGAACTGCGACATGTTTCCTTAAATGGACAAATCTCAAAACAGAACAAGAAACAAACTAGAAAGCAGATGCCGATGAAAAATGAAGCAGAAAAAAATGACAACTAACACAGAACAAAACAGCAGAAATGAGAGTAAATCAATAATTTCTTTCAGATGCAAAAACTCAAAGACTAAATAGTCATTTAGTTAGCAGGCCAACCTTTCTATTTGTCATCCATTTTTGTTGTTGTCGTCCTTGTGATTAATCCGCGAAAGTTCATGATGACATGGGATTTGTATGCACAGTCTAGTCTGGTCTGAATTACCTGCTAGATATGTTTATAAGATATGCGAGTTCTAATACACTGGAAAGAATTCTAATCTCTAACACTGGCTCCCTGTATCAAAGCGCATACAGTACAAACTAGACACCATGTGCTACAAAAGCCTCAATAACGCAGCCCCCGATTACCTGTCAAGCCTACTTGAGATCTATGTTCCCTCACGTACCCTCCGCTCTGCCTCCGATCCTCTGACTTTTCGCTTTCCACGCACTAAGCTCAATACCTATGGTCCACGAGCCTTCTCTGTTTCTGCTCCACTCTCCTGGAACAAACTTCCTCTCTCAGTCCGTCAGCAACCTACTTTTGTCTCCTTCAAGTCCGCTCTCAAAACTCACCTTTTCTCCTCTGCATAAAATCCTGACCTCACTCAATCCCCTCTGCAGCCTGTCTCCACTCGGAGGGGAATCACATTGTAATATATAATTGTATATAATATGCTATCTATAATTTTCCATTGCTTTTATTCTTTCTCCCCATTTATAGCCGTATGCGTGTGCGTGTGCGTGTGTGTGTGTGTGTGCGTGCGTGCGTGCGTGCGTGCGTGTGTGTGCGTGCGTGCGTGTGTGTCTGTTTTAGCGCTTAGATTTGATTTTATCAAGATTTTGCGCTATATAAAATATTGTATATTATTATTATTATTATTATTATTATTATATTATTATTATTAACATCCTAACCCCATGGCCCTAGAAAAAATATTCCCATGATGGCTCTATCATCTTTACTCCACAGCCCCAAAACAGTGGGTTCTTAATACCAACACTACATTCCTAACTCTAAGGGCCTAAACGAAAGACTTCTGACACTGCTCATCCGTTATATTTGGTTTTAGTTTCTCGATTTTTTTTTTTTTTTTTTTTTTTCAGCTTTTTTCGTAATTTTTGTAAATAGGATCATCCCACTCAGGGAGATTTCCCTTGCGCACATTCTTTTGTTTTGTTGTTGATGTTGTTGTTGTTGTTGTCGTTGTTGTTGTTGTTGTTGTTGTTATCGTTGTTGTTGTTGTTGTTGTTTTGTTCAGTTTTATGATGCGATGATGATGATGGTGAAGAGAAAGATAATCATGGTGATATGGAGTTCCATCTGGGATTGAGACTGCGTGACAGGACTATACTATATGCTTACTATCATTATATATCCTGGCGTCAACCAGGCCTGACAGATACAAAAACGCGTCAAGCTCAAAGACGCATCCGTGAAGTGGATGAGACTCGGCTGTGTGGTCCCAGTCTTCCCAATGAGTGCATAGCATGCTCAATTCTGAGTAGGACCCGGTTAGAGCTGAAAAATCCCATAATGATTTTTGAAGGGACTGATGGGGATTCGAACCCACAACCCTCCAGTCGATAGTCCGTTGCGCTAACCACTATATCATGACGACTGGTCTGCTTAATCATTATAATTCCAACATCCTCAAGCACAATTTGTTAATACACTCAAACTCAAACAGTACTCCCAACTTAACTTCAGTGATCTAACAGGACAGTTAACAAGAGAGCTCTACCATATGAATTACAACTTACAAGATCCTAAATCACAGATTCTTCATATGGCTGTACCATACTATACCATATGAACTACACCATCCTAAATCACAGATTCTTCGTATGGCTGTACCATCCTATACCATATGAACTACACCATCCTAAATCACAGATTCTTCGTATGGTTGTACCATGCTATACCATATGAACTACACCATCCTAAATCACAGATTCTTCGTATGGCTGCACCATCCTATACCATATGAACTACACCATCCTAAATCACAGATTCTTCGTATGGCTGCACCATCCTATACCATATGAACTACACCATCCTAAATCACAGATTCTTCGTATGGCTGTACCATGCTATACCATATGAACTACACCATCCTAAATCACAGATTCTTCGTATGGCTGTACCATCCTACACCATATGAACTACATCATCCTAAATCACAGATTCTTCGTATGGCTGTACCATCCTATACCATATGAACTACACCATCTTAAATCCAAAACAAGTGTGACTGCCCGTATTCAAGCAAACAGGAACCAGAAAAAAAAATCACTAAAAAAGAATAAGAACGTGTATTTAGTACAACAGGACACAAGACAGGCGCAAATGTTCAACTTGTCAAGCGTAAGATCACAAATAAACAAACAAACACCAGATACAAAAATTAGGAGAAAAAGACTGAAACTTCCCTGCTGCTCCTTCCAGTGTGAGAAAAAGATTCTTCATACAGCTGTACCATACTATACCATATGAACTGCACATTCCTTTTCCCACACTGGAAGGAGCAGCAGGGAAGTTTCAGTCTTTTTCTCCTAATTTTTGTACCTGGTGTTTGTTTGTTTGTTTGTGATTTTACGCTTGACAAAGGCCAGTTGGCCGAACATTTTGCGCCTGTCTTGTCTTGTTGTATTAAATACGCGTTCTTATTCTTTTTTCGGTTTTTTGTTGTTTTGTTTTGTTTTTTTTTGTTTTTGTTTTGTTTTGTTTTGTTTTGTTTTTCTGGTTACAATATCCTAATCACGGATTCTTCATACGGCTTTACCATGCTAACTCCAAGGCCTTGCTGAGTTACCCAAAGGTACGGTCACTGGGCGATAGATCTCGGAATGGGCAGTAACGACTGTTAGCGAAAGACGTAAAATCCTGGGGACAGACGATGGCCGTTAAAATAGGGGACACAGGCAACTTTGAATGCTTCAATCATTCCGTTGTCATCCGCCAGACAAGTGGGACAGCCGGTACAAAGATAGAAAATCTGAAGTGAATTCATGGTCATTTTTAGTTTCCAGCTTTGTGTCAAAATGGTTCTAATTTTTTGTGTGTGGTGAGGTCTGTGGTTTGAAAGGGATGCCTGATAGTATTTGTTAAGGGTTTGGGTTGGATTTGTGCGTACGTGTGCAGAGATGTGTACATGCGTGCGTGCGTGCGTGCATGTGTGTCTGTTGTTCATGGGGGAGGTGTCTTTCTGTTTTGGGGACTCTTGTCATTTCCCCCTAATGTCATATTGGATCTCTGCGAGCTGAGGTTTGAGATTTGAAATTAATAACTGGAAGCGAAGAGATGCAAGGGCTTTGCCAGTAGGAAATAAGAGGAAAGCAGGGAGAATTTTAAATGTTAATTAAGCACAATAACTCTTGAGAGTCAAAGAGTTATCTCCCAAGTAGAATTTCTCAAATCCTTGGAAGCAACCCTGTATATGTTCTGTCTTGTCTATATGTGTGTGTTTGGTCAGTACAAGAATACAAGACTGTGTCAATCTTGAACAAGAGACCACTATATTGCATGAATTGCTCTCCTCCCTCGTGGTTGTGTGTGGGTGCAGTTGCAGGGTATAGGGGCAGACTTGGGCATTCCTTTTTTGAGGAATGTTCTGAGCTTGCAATTCTGTGTGCCTTGTGGCTGCGTCTATGCTAGCAGAATGGGTACCGCTTTGCCAGTAGTTTTCTGGAGGTTTTTTGTTTGTTTGTTGTTGTTGTTGTTATTGTTTTTGTTGTTGTTTTCTCGCACTGAGAGTGTATGTTGGGCTGGGTTGTGTATTGCGTTGGTGGGAGAAAGGGCACGTGGGTGTGGGAGGCGAAGGAGCTTGTGTGTGTGCGTGTGTGTTCGTTCGTTCTTTGATTTAACGTCTTTTCACTATAAGTGATATTAGACGGTGTGTGTGTGTGTGTGGTGTGTGTGTGTGTGGTGTGTGTGTGTGTGTGTGTGTGTGTGTGTGTGTGTGTGTGTGTGTGTGTGTGTGTGGTGTTGTGTGTGTGTGTGTTTGTGTGTGTGTATGTGTTTGTGTTGTGTGTGTGTTGTGTGTGTGTGTTGTGTTTGTGTGTGTGTGTTGTGTGATGTGTGTGTGTGTGTGTGTATGTGTATAAGTGGTGTAGTGTGTGTGTGTGAGTATGTGTGTTTGTGTGTGTGTGTGTATGTGTAGTGTGTATGTGTGTGTGTGTATGTGTGTGTGTTTGTGTGTATGTGTGTGTTTTGTGTGTATGTAGCGTTTGTGTGTGTGTATGTGTGTGTGTGCGTGTGTATGTAGCGTGTGTGTGTATGTGTGGTGTGCGCGCCTGCGGTGTGTGTGTATGTGTGCGTGTGTGTGTGTGCGCGCGCGCGCGCGTGTGTGTGTGTGCGCGCAGCGTGTGTTTGTGTGTGTGTGTTTGCCCTCACAACAAAGACAATATGACAGGAGAGTAGAAAAAGAACAGGGAAGAGAATTTGGTCAAAAGAATTTGACAACAGAACACAGGCCAGTAGACAATGCCAGGACATAAGAAATAAAGTGCTATGCTGCACGAGCCCAATTAAAATCACAGAGGACATAAGAAATAAAGTGCTATGCTGCATGAGCCCAATTAAAATCCAGAGGACATAAGAAATAAAGTGCTATGCTGCACGAGCCCAATTAAAATCACAGAGGACACAAGAAATAAAGTGCTATGTTGCACGAGCCCAATTAAAATCACAGAGGACACAAGAAATAAAGTGCTATGCTGCACGAGCCCAATTAAAATCACACAGGACATAAGAAATAAAGTGCTATGCTGCACGAGCCCAATTAAAATCACAGAGGACACAAGAAATAAAGTGCTATGCTGCACGAGCCCAATTAAAATCACAGAGGACACAAGAAATAAAGTGCTATGCTGCACGAGCCCAATTAAAATCACAGAGGACACAAGAAATAAAGTGCTATGCTGCATGAGCCCAATTAAAATCACAGAGGACACAAGAAATAAAGTGCTATGCTGCACGAGCCCAATTAAAATCACAGAGGACACAAGAAATCAAGTGCTATGCTGCACGAGCCCAATTAAAATCACAGAGGACACAAGAAATAAAGTGCTATGCTGCACGAGCCCAATTAAAATCACACAAGACATAAGAAATAAAGTGCTATGCTGCACGAGCCCAATTAAAATCACAGAGGACACAAGAAATAAAGTGCTATGCTGCACGAGCCCAATTAAAATCACACAGGACATAAGAAATAAAGTGCTATGCTGC
>JAPXFY010000033.1:2398806-2403806 GCA_030674185.1 Monoplex corrugatus
TGTTTGTGTACGCTTGACAAAGGCTAGTTGGCCGAAAATTTGCGCCTGTCTTGTCTTGTTGAATATGCTATAAGTTTAATAAAATCGTAAGTGTATTTTGCTGTGTATCCTACAGACAATGAAATCGTATTTTCTTTGCATAGGTGATTTTTTCCCCATTCCTGTTCCGTAGGCTTACTTCGTTATGTTAAAGGTGATGTTGTAGACCAGGCGATAAGCATACGTCCATCTACTGGTGAAACTCAATTCCCACACTGAATGTTCGAATGGGCCTAACGCATGGCTGTCGCATTTGTCGCTTTTTTTTCTGTTTTTTTTTTTTGTTTTTTTTGTTTTTGTTTTTTTTCTCAATAGGGCGGCAGATTTTGAGATAACGTGTGACAAGTTTGATCAATATTTCTCCTCCCTAAGCTTCCCCTCCACACTCCTCTCCAACCTTAGTATAACTGTTATCATACATAGCAGAAACTGCTCTGTCTTTTTCGTTATAAAAACAACTTTTTTCCAAACTTTCTATCGACATCTTCGTTAAAGAGTTTACATCAAAAGTCTTGTATCAAGTTAGAATCAGAGACATGTTAGCAATCAACAAACACAAATCAGTGTGTGTTGTGTGTGTGTGTGTGTGTGTGTGTGTGTGGTGTGTGTGTGTGTGTGTGTGTGTGTGTGTGTGTTTGTGTGTATGTGTGTGTGTGTTTGTGTGTGTGTGGTGTGTGTTGTGTGTGTGTGTGTGTGTGTGTGTGTGTGTGTGTGTGTGTGTGTGTTGTGTGTGTGTTTTGTCGTTGTTCGTTCGTTCTTTGATTTAACGTCTGTTCACTATGAGTGATATTAGACGGTTGTGTGTGTGTGTGTGTGTGTGTGTGTGTGTGTGTGTGTGTGTGTGTGTGTGTTGTGTGTGTGTGTTTTGTGTGTGTGTGTTTGTGTGTGTGTTTGTGTGTTTGTGTGTGTGTATGTGTTTGTGTGTAATATGCTCTCTATAATTTTCCATTGCTTTTATTCTTTCTCCCCATTTATAGCCTGTGCGTGTGTGTGTGTTGTGTGTGTGTGTGTGTGTGTGTGTGTGTGTGCGTGCGTGCGTGCGTGCGTGTGTGTGCGTGCGTGCGTGTGTGTCTGTTTTAGCGCTTAGATTTGATTTTATCAAGATTTTGCGCTATATAAATAAAATATTGTTGTTGTTGTTGTTGTTGTTGTTTGTGTTTGTGTGTTTGTGTGTTTGTGTGTGTGTTTGTGTGTGTGTGTGTTTGTGTATGTGTTTGTGTGTTTGTGTGTGTGTGTGTGTGTGTGTGTGTGTGTGTGTGTGTGTGTGTGTGTGTGTGTGTGTGTGTGTGTGTGTGTGTGTGTGTGTGTGTGTGTACGAAAAGTATTGATCAAAGACAACAGAACAAAAGCATGATCCTAGATGCAATGTAAATGTCTGAATCCTACTTGACTTTCAGACAGTCATATGTTATCTTCAACAAACGGTTGAATCTCTTATTTAAAATAGGGCCTACTTGTGAATAGCTTACCAATACACCTTAACCCTTTGCCTCCAGCACCCTATCCACCAACTACAAAAACTTAAACCCTTTGACTCACCCTATCCACCAGCTTCCTGCCTGCAGGAAGCTAATGGATAAGGTGAGGGAGTCAGGGTTAAGTTTTTGCTTTGCTTTGCTTTGCTTTGCTCAGTGCTTAGATTTGATTTTATCAAGATTTTGCGCTATATAAATATTGTAATTATTACAATTATGGTTGATAATGCAGTATGCTAATGGCAGGGTTCGGGAGTCAGTCACAGGGTTAATAGACTAAAACGTCTGTAGCTGCCACAGTCAAGTTTTAGTACTTTTACCTGTATAAAGAGATAATCGTCAAAACAGTGTCTCATAGCTGCCACAGTCAAGTTTTAGTACTTTTACCTTTGTAAAGAAATAATCGTCAAAACAGTGTCTTATGGTATAAAACCAATAGCCCATTCTTCTGGACGGTACCCGAAATGACAATTTTATTGAATAGTCTGTAATTCTAGCCAACAAATGCCTGTCAATTCACATCAGGAAGAGAGTTCTTGAATGTTATGTAGAACCGTGGACAGTCAACAAGCAAAGCCAGAACAAGATTGAGGCAGCCGAGATGTGGTTTCTAAGAAGAATGTTGAGAGTTCCATGGACAGCAGAGAAAACAAACGAGACAGTCTTGATGGAGGCAGACACAAGAAGATCATTGATGAGGAAGATTAGGAAAAGACAGGCAACATTCATAGGCCATTTTATGAGGAAAGGGGAATTAGAGCACTTGGTCACAACAGGAAAGCTGAGGGAAAGAGAGCACCAGGTAGACCCAGGGAAAAAAGATTAGACGGACTTGCAGAGTGGCTGAGGACAGAGAGGGATGGAAGATGTGCTTGCGGCAACAAGGGATAGATGCATATGGAGGGCCATGATCGCCAACGCCATGTGGCAAGGCACTTTGATGATGATGATGGTGAATCTATAATAGACACCACGCAAAACAGATAAGCTACTTTTAACCTGTTTAGTCATTCCGTGTTTGATCGCTTCCTGCAGCTTTTCCACTGAATCCGACTTTTGATCTTTCATCTTTGACTCACGCACCCTCTCCACTATCAACAAAAACTTAACCCTTTGACTCCCTCACCCTATGCTATCCCCAGCTTCCTGCAGGAAGCTGGTGGATAGGATGATGGAATCAAAGGGTTAAGGTTTTGCTTTGCTAACATGGTTGATAATGCAGGATGCTGGTGGACAGGGTGCAGGAATCAAAGGGTAAACGCTGATTCAGTTTCTTCTTCTCAAACTTCTTCATTTAAAATAAGATATCGAAGTTCGACAATGCGACCAGTGGCCGTGGTGTAGTGGTTAGCGCATGGGACTACCGATTGGAAGGTTGTGAGTTCGAATCTCATCAGTTTTCGGTTCCACCCGGCTCCTACCCAGAGTTGAGCCACGTCAGGGATGCGTCATTGAGGTGTTGCTCAAATTTTCTGACCAACACCGCAAGTGTCTGTATCTCTTGGGCCTGGTTGACGCCAGGATATATTATGATAGTAAGCGTAGAGTACAGCCCTGTCACGCAGTCTCAGTCTTAGATGGAACTCCACAGCATCAGGATTATCATCCTCCTCTTCCTCATCCCACAAAAAAAAAAAGAAGAAAATTAAAGGTGAACACAAAGCGGTAATCTCTCTAAACGCAATGCTCCTAAAAGATAAAAGCTTAAGGGGGCAGACCTACCCTGATGTATACATCAGACATATTATGTTCAAAAGTTTTCATCCGATTTCCTTGATATTTGGCACACATATAGCAGGGACAGGTCACTATAGCCGGTAGTAAAATCTTGCAGTTCTGCTTGAAAGAAACATTTTTATCAAAAGTTGTATTATAATTTTTTTTAATAAAATTATTCTAAAAATTGGTGTGATGATTGAACAGAAAACAATGATAGTAGTGCTAAGATTTTACTACATGCCATACACACTATACAGATGTGTTTTGCTCACTAAATATCAAATTCCTAACATGAATATATGTGTAGTTATAAATGTCACAGTATGTATTTTTTTCATTTTCGCGAGAACATTTTTTAATTAATTAATTTTTGTCAACTTTTCATAACTCACAGACCCCAACAAAGATATTCAATCCAAAGAATACTGTCTGAGATATCTTCTTGCCAAATATCATGGTGATTGGTTAATTAGAACTGAAACACTGAACATCACAATCTTGGTACCCAAATCTGGCTAGGTCTGCCCCCTTAACTCTGCGTCATCAGACGAACATAATTTATCTACAAGACTTCTTCTGCAAGAACTTCTTCATGCAGTTGATTATATGAGAATAATTATAAATCATTTACATCAACACAACACACTTGTTTCTTACATAATACCTCGTTATCCAATATTCTTCTGGGCATGTTTTCGGCATGGTTGCAGTTTCTCTGTGCCACGTTTTACGCTTTGTTCTCTCAATTAGACATAATATTTTTTATACTGTCTTCAAACCATTTCAGAGTACATAATATTTTTTATACTGTCTTCAAACCATTTCAGATTTTCTCAGTTTCATGATGTATAATGTGCTTTAACTTTATGCTTCATGCTGAAATATTCAGCCAGCATGATCCGACAATTCCCGCCATACCAACGCTTATTCTATTTATTTATTTTGTTCATTTATTTATTCTATTTTGTTTTATTTTGTTATTGATTCATCTATCTATCTATCTATTCATTTATGTATTTATTTCATTTCATTTCATTTTGTTTTATTTGTTTATTTTATCTTATTTATTTATTCATTTGTTTATTAATATATTTACTTATTTATTTGTTTATTCATTCATTCATTCATTCATTCATGAATTTATTTATTTGTTTGTTTATTTATTTGTTTATTTACTTATTCATTTATTATTTATTTATTATTATTTATTTATTTGTTATGTATTTATTTATTTTGTGATGTGTAATTTATAAATTTAAAAAAAAGTAATGACCTCAAAAACATTACAGCAGTGTATGTTGAAAGATGTAAAATTTTCATGGACCTTTATCAACAGATGATTCTTCATCATCACACGAACTGTCTAAAATCCAGTTATGTCTCATTATTACAAGTTTTCAATGATAACATCAAATTTATCTGCTGTCCATTGTGTGTTCCTGACCTCTGAACCGTTATCAGTGTTATCAAATGACCAGTCAGATAGGGGTTAAGCCCCAGATTCATTGTTTCCATAA
Source organism: Monoplex corrugatus (assembly GCA_030674185.1). Taxonomy (NCBI): domain Eukaryota; kingdom Metazoa; phylum Mollusca; class Gastropoda; order Littorinimorpha; family Ranellidae; genus Monoplex; species Monoplex corrugatus. Next base: position 2,403,557 of record JAPXFY010000033.1, read on the forward strand.
TCCTGATAGTAGTTGTCAATGATAAAACTTGGTGTTCGTCTGTCGTCGTCCACAATGACCACGGCTTCATGAAGTTGCTTTGAGTCAGTGTGACCGGAGGTGACTGATCAGTCCGATGGTGTTGGCGATCATGGCCCTCCATATGCATCTATCCCTTGTTGCCGCAAGCACATCTTCCACCCTCTCTGTCCTCAACCACTCTGCAAGTCCGATCCAATGATAAAACTTAAAGAACAATGAACATCAACTG
>JAPXFY010000033.1:2408806-2453806 GCA_030674185.1 Monoplex corrugatus
TGTCAAAACTGCTATCGTCCGGCCACTTCTCAAGAAAAATAATCTCGATCTCAATGATCTGAAAAATTATAGACCTGTATCAAATCTCCCATTTCTCTCCAAGCTCCTTGAAAAAGTGGTATTAAAACAACTAAATGAGCATCTCTACTTAAATTATCTCCACCATCCTTACCAGTCTGCCTGTTAAGCAACCACTGTACAAAAACAGCTCTTGTTCACATAGTCAATGAACTTCTTGTTTCTGATGCTAGTAAAATTTCACTCTTAATAAACACTCCTCGATTTGTCTGCTGCCTTTGATACCACTGACCACTCCATCCTTCTCTCCCGTCTTGAACAAACTTTCGGAATTCACGGTACTGCTCTTTCTTGGTTTTCCTCCTATTTTTTTTTATTGCTTTTAGTCCAGTTCTCATCAACGGAAGTTAGTCTGAGCCTGTTAGACTTTATTGTGGCGTTCCTCAAGGTTCTGTGCTAGGGTCTGTCCTGTTCACCCTTTATACCTCACCTCTAGCCAACATCATCAACCAGCATGACGTGAAACATTGTTTTTACGCAGATGACCCACAACTTCAAAATAGCACCATCCCTGAAAACATCCTTGCCTTATCTCAGAAGCATCCAGCTGCTAATTGATATCCAGAACTGGATGACACTATTTCAGTTTCGTTTTTCAGTTTGTCAAGATGATGTCTCCGCGCTCAGAACAAATTCCATATGCACTAACGTCGCAGGTGCCATGTGTATAAACAGGAAATAAACTACAGTTAAATGGCGATAAAACTGAAGCCATGCTCATCAGTTGTTGTATCCATCCAGGCTATCTCACAACGCAACCAAAAAATTTTATGGCTTCTTTAAAAATTTATTACGGCTTTTTAAAAAAGAATTACGGCTAGTCTTCGTATGTTCTGAGAGTGATAGGACTGTAAAATCTACAGAACAGAACAACAGCCATGCTCATAGGCACCAAAAACAAACTTGTCTCTATTACACTGAATACCATCCAGCTAAGTGACAACATCATCCCTCTCTCTTGTTAATAATAATAATAATAATATATTTTATTTATATAGCGCAAAATCTTGACAAAATCAAATCTAAGCGCTGAAAAAGTTGTTCTGTCAAGAACCTGTGTGTGACCTTTGACAACACTCTTTCTATGCAGAAGATTCTAATGCAGGCCTGATGATCATACTACTATCAGATTCGGCGCATCGGTTACGTTTGAAAATACCTTTCAACCGAAGCTACATCTAAGCTTGTGACATCTCTTATTTTGTCTCATCTTGATTACTGTAATGCTCTCCTTTCTGGACTACCAGCTTCTTCTCTCCTGTGTCTGCAATGCATACAAAACTCAGCTGCTCGTTTTGTCCTGAGAAAGAAAAAAATGGTCATATCAGTCCTCTCCTTCGTTCTCTGCATTGGTTGCCTGTTTCGGACAGAATTGAATATAAATTGGATACCTTGTGTTACAACTTTATTCTCCAATCTGCTCCATCATATCTTTGTGACAACATCAATATTTATACGCCGACTCGCAGCTTGCACTCAGCTTCAGATATTCTTTCCCTTCAGGTTCCTAAACTATCAACTGTCGTCCAGTGTTCTTTTGCTGTTTCGGGACCATCTGCCTGGAATAAACTTCCATTCTCCCTTCGTCTATCACCTACACTTTATGCTTTTAAATCCAATTTAAAACCCCACCTCTTTCCCGACAATGAATTCTGTAACTGCCTCTTTCCATCAGTTTTTTACCCCCGCGTTTCCGCGTTTTGAAAGGTGGTCTGCGTTGATCGCGTGCGTATGTCTGGTGTGTGGGTGAGCCTTGATTTGAATCATCAAAATTTGGCACATATGAATACTGTAATTATTGTTATTATTAATACTCACGCACCTTCCAAAGAGAATATAGTATGTTTACCTCCTCTGAGTGCCCTATGTGCGCAGGTAGTCTCTTAATAAAAAATCCAAAAAAAATCGGGGTAGTCATTGTACACGTGCATTGTATGTTTGCATTCTGGGGTAAAAATATCCCGCAAGTGCAGTTAGTCTCTAATCAAAATGGGTTGAATTAGATGTTGTATATTTTATCAGTTTTCGTCAGACCTACACATCGTGAACTAAATATCTGAAATGGATAATATTATTTCAGTGCTTTTAGAAATATTATACCAACAGTTGCAGAAGAAGGAAAGTGGCTTGATCACATGACTATTTCTTGTTAAGATGGCGGAAATGTGTTGTTTTCTTCCTTTCGCCTTCATCTTATTTCTGAACAACTAATCGTTGTTTTCTGAATTTGAAATCTGCGACATTACTGCGATTTAAAGCTGATGATATTTTGTGATACTGAGGTGTGGTACACGTACAGAGACTGTCACATCGAAGGAGAATATTTTGCGTAGTCCCGTTGTGATCAGGGTCCATTTAATTTGGCCGATTCAATTTCACGTGATTGACTCGAGTAATCCTAAAGCGCATCAAAGGCCGTTTCTAGGTTAAAGATATTTCAGGATAACACTTTCAACAGGCGACACCCTAGCCAGTCAGCTGTATCCTGTGGAGCAGTTGGAACGTGGAAGCCAGCAATATGGTTAGCAATTATTTTGTTTTCATTCTTTGTCGAAAATATCAAAGTTTCACGCACACTTTAATTACGAATTCACCAATTAGCTCTAGATCTATCTCGCCTAGTGATGCATATTTTTGTGATGTCGCGTCCACCCTCCCCACCCACTTGCAAACACTTCAGTGATTATTATTATACAGACTCACATACTCTGCTAACCCATTTTCATAAATTGTGGGCTACAGATTTGGACAAAAACTAATTAAAGTATTATTAAATTGTAAGGGGTATCCCATATTTTTGACATCTATTTTAACCAGGGGTTTGACTAGCATGATAATCGGGCCATTGTAGATGATTTCTTCGTGTAGAATACTGATTGACAACAAGGCCTGGATTTTTATAACTTAGGCTACATATGATTTAGAGTTAGACTGCATGCACCAGAATCTCACATTTAGCCTAAAGTGATAAAGTTCAAAGAGATTCTAAAATAATCATGAAGTTCAGCTGTTGCCATTATTTCAGTACACATGATCAAATATGGAACAGGCCAGCATTTTTTTTGTTTTTTGTTTTTTGTTTTTGACTGTGATTACAATGTTACCTGTGATTTAACAATAACATGCAGTGGTACCTGTGATTTAAAATCTCATACTTGTCTCAGTTTTTGTCTCAGCCCATAACATGAAAGGTGGTCTTTTCTTTGCCCATCTTTTGCCTACGCTTTCACTGTAACAGTGTAAGCCTTTCTGTCACCTATAGATGCAAACACTGCATTTTTCACAGAACTGACCTAACAATTTTATTGCATGGCCAGAGACCAGCCATCCTTATACTTTAGTGACTCTTGACTGAAATGAATCTGGATGACAAATTTCACAATACTTCTGTGTGTGTCTGCCTGTTTGCAAAATAGTTCTATAGTAATTAGTATACTGCTGACTCTAGGTCACCGATTGGTGGCTACTCCATTCTGCATCCAGCTTGCCAGTTAGCAGCAAAATTTGTGGAAGGATTTAAACTGAATAATAGTAATACTTTAGAAGGCCAAAATGCTCCAGTCATTCTGGTGATGCCTTGTTTTGGAAGATAATTCCGTGCTTGTTTTGGAAGATAATTCTCAAGGAAAATGTCAGTAGAACTAATTAATATATTAGTAATTTGCTAGTGTCTGCTTAGTCCTGAGTTAATTTTGTGAATTATTGGTGGCACCAGGTGCTGACACTCCTAAATTCATCTGTTCACATCCTGATGACACTCAAGTTTGCAGAATTGTTAATGACAGTTTTAGCAGCTTTAATTTGTGGGAGGTAACATTAACTGTTGCATGTAAAACTTAAGCCGTAAAATAAACGACAGTGGACTGCTTCACTTAGACAATGTTTCATCTAGTTATTTAGTAAAAGTATGATTTTTAGACATTGTTTGAATTGATTTTAAGTTGTTACTTGACAGTAATGTTAACATTGCATTTCCAAGATGGCAGAAGGAAGTGTGCAAAACTGATTTTTGTTTTCTTTTTTATACTTGAGACCAAGAAAATGACTGCGTCAGTGCATGTGGTGCAGACCTGTGTGGAAGGATGGAGTAGGCCTGTGTTATCAGGGCTTAAAACGTTCCGTGTTGGGCAAAATTCTGCGATTTTGGTTTGTCAAAAAAATAAAAATGAAAAAAATAAAAAAAAAAAAACAAAAAACAAAAAACAAAACAAAAAACGAGCAAGGCATCCGTGATCGGTTGCAAGCGTTCATAGCAACGGCGCGCAAGTTATGGCCCCTGATTTGGCCCCGGACCCCCACCCCCCTACTTTCAGTGGTTTTTTCCTCCTGTTTTAAGTCCTGATGTTATGGAAGTGTGCCATGAAAGTTTTTGTTTTTTGGACAGTGCATACTTTTCTGGAGTATTTGTAACAAGAACGCTGTTGGACTTGGAAAATATGTATACTTGTGTTAGATTATTTAAAAAGTTCATTTATAATTATACATAAAATTTCCTAGTGCTGTTTGTTTCATGTCTGTGTTTTGTGTAGGTAGTTTGGGTAGGTTTTTTATATTTGGTCAAAATTGTGCGATTTGAGGGAAAAGTTGTACCTTTGAGTTTGACTGTGACTCCATCAAGTTAATGCTATTTATCATTTGATGTATATTTGTAAAATTGTAGCAATTTGCATGTTGAAATAAGCAAGGTATCATTTTTTGTGACAGTCATATGGTGATGATACCGGTGGAGGACTGGCGGTGGGAGGGTCATTCCCTAAAGGGTTTGGCTATGGACCAGACGACTCGGAGACAGAGCAAACTGCTGGTAGCCCAGATGACCAGCCTCGTATTCTGCTTATGGGACTTCGCAGGTCTGTAATGATCCTCTTCTCTGAATTGTCTGAAGGTCTTTTTCTATTAAAAATAAAGAAAAGAATAACAGTAGTGTGTGTACACGAATTTATATAATACATATGTAATATTATAATTATAATGTATGTATACAGTATATGTGTGCATGCGTGTGGTTTATGTGTGTGTGTGTGTGTGTGTGTGTGTGTGTGTTTGTGTGTGTGTGTGTGTTTTGCGTGTGTGTGCAAGTGTGTGTCCCTCCAAACCCTTAGTGCATGTAATAGAACCAGTGTAACAAAAGAGTTGTCTTTGCTTTGTTTAAAGTTGTTAATGATCTTATGATTATAGAAAAGTGACCATTGTATCGCTGCTACTAGTGCTAGATCTTTCAGTTAAGTTTGATACCACCGACCATGATCTTAACCCGCAAAGCGCGATGAGCCACTCATTGATCAAATGGCTTTCCCGGCAGGGCGCGATGGGGCCACTCGAGTGGCCCGGTTGACCATACCAACGAAACTTGCTCCGTAATATTCGGAAACCTTCCGAATAGCCTCGTTTTCGTTGCCCACCACTTCCTTTGTGTTCGACTGACGCTGACAATTCAAAGTGCGCAGTTTGGTGCAGAATTTTTTTGTAAAAATGAGCGACATCGAAAGTGACCCTGAAGAGTTCATTGGTGGGCATGACGGTGAGACCAGTGAAGAGTCTGTTACCGACACTGACAGTGAGGAACCTTTGGAAGGTAGGTGAAACCTTTGTTCAGCTTCGCTAATGAGAAAGTAGGTAGTGTGTACTGCTGTGTCATTGTGCTGTGTTGTCTGCTATGGAAAACTGAGTGGCTGTTTACAATGGGTGTTCGTGTCACCCCTCAAGTATCACTGTTCATTGTACACAGTAACGATAGCTGATACACCGTTGCTTGGTTTTTGTTTATTCTAAGACTTTATGTAGATAAAACTTATTCAGTTTAGGTTTCGTTTTTATTGTTACAGACTGGGAGACTGATAAAAGGGAACACTGACAGTGAAGGTGAGAATGGAGCCACTGGAGGGGGCGTGCCTGTTGTTGGAGGTGTGTGGATGCCCATCACAGGGGATGACTACTTTTCCTCTCCAGTTCTGTTCCAAGACCTGTATGTTCAGCAGACCACAGCAACAGGAACTGTGAGAGTGAGCAGGAAGGGCCTTCCTAAAACCTGTTTGAAGAAGAAACTCAAGAACCAAGAGGTTGCTGAGCGAAGGAAAGGCCCACTGCTTTGTGTCATGTACAAAGATGGTTCAAGCAGACCAGTGCTTCTGTCCACTGCTGCCCATGCTGGATACACAGAGGTACAGAACAGAAGAGGCCAGAGAGTGAGAAGACCCAACATTGTCAGCCTCTACAACAAGTCCATGGGAGGAGTAGACATGAGCGACGCCAAACTCTACGCCTGCCTGGCTGAGAGGAAGACGATGAAATGGTCAACGAAGCTGGCCTTTTCCCTATTTGGCAGGGCAGCAGTGAACAGCTACATTCTTTACCAGCTCAACACCACTGACACCCCACAGAAATCCAAGCTTCAGTTCATGATGTCTCTGGTGCACAGCCTGGCAGGGGACTACCACCTCCCCCCAAGGTTGTGCGTCACAGGCGGACTAAGGCCGAGATTGAAGCTACCAGGGCTCATGCCCAATTACAAGTGGCCCCAGCACCCCCACCTGATCCTGAGGCAGGTCCATCACATGGAGGGCATCAACTAGTCAAGCTGGCAAAAGGCAAGAGGAGGAACTGTGCTGCTGGACATGATACTCGTGGGCGCTCCGTGTACCAGTGTCCGGCGTGCAACGTTGGCTCCGTGTACGAGTGTCCGGCGTGCAACGTTGGCTCCGTGTACGAGTGTCCGGCGTGCAACGTTGGCCTGTGTGCTACCTGTTTTGTGGACTACCACAAGCGTCCCAGGAGGTGAACGTCTGCAAAACCTGTTTTTCCTCTAAGAGGAGTGAACAATGTGTCTGTATATAACTTTTTTGTGTGATTTTGTTGCCATCTGGACTATTTTCAAGAGTGCTGAAGACAAGACAACAGTTTTGGACAATTTGTGTAAATATTTTGTGCTTATTAGTAATATTACCAGCAAGGATATCTCCCACTACTGACAAGGTACAGATTTTATTTTATGTTATTCATTATCTCCAGACTGTCCTCTTTCTAAAAAATGTATCTATAGGTTTATATTTGTAGGGTGACTAATAGGTACAGAAAATAAGCAAAACTTGGAGTACGTAGTTTTAGATAAACGTCTCTTGATTTTAACTACACTTTCTTAAAACAGTACTTTATTTTAATAATAGTACTTAGTAGGGCCTATTTGTCTTATGTGTGTGTGTATGCATGTGTGTGCATGTGTGTGTGTGTGTGTGTGTGTGTGTGTGTGTGTGTGTGTGTGTGTGTGTGCGTAGCACATGTGCATGCATGCTTATGTTTGTCACTTTATCAGTTTATGTGTATTTTTTTTTATGTGATTGTCACTGATGAAATTGAAAAACATTTGTTGTTATTTTTTTATGAACCTTTGTTTACGTTGCATTGATTTATTCATTAGGGTATACATGTATCCCATAAAATATGTACAGGATTATAATGTATTGGCATGGAAATGTTTATGCTGCATTGATGTATTACTATTAGTGTATGTATCAGATTGTTGTGCCACATTACTGTTTTAACAATGTTTTTAAAAAAAATAAAATAAAAAAAGCATCGCAATTTTTATTCTGATTTTAAAGTGCAACAAACATTCTCTGACATGTATGTTTGTGCTGTATAAATGGAATTATTAGTATTAGTATTATTATTATTACGCTATGATTGAAAAGTCCAAGTTAGAAAAATTCCAGGTAATCAAAAATATTTACATACATGATACAAAATCCAGACAAGTGTGACTTGTGAGTTAAACAACAAGAAAAGAAAAAAAAAAACAATATGTAAGGCCAGGTTGTGACTTGTCTTGTTCAAGTTGTTGTATTAAAATAAATATGCGTTCATATTCTTTTTTCGTGTTTTTTTCTGGTTCCTTCATACATGATACAGATTAGAAAAAAAAATTTGGGTGCACTGTATTGTAAACATATGATATGCTCTCTGTGTGACTAAATCAGCTCACAGTGACTGTATGTTAGTCACTGTGCCCCGCAGCTGTGTGTGTGTTTGTGTGTGTGTGTGTGTGTGTGTGTGTGTGTGTGTGTGTGTGTGTGTGTGTGTGTGTGTGTGTGTGTCACCCACTCACTCACCCACTTCCTGATGTGTGTGAAGTGATTTTCTACTGTTTTGATTCAAATTTGGAAATTGAATGTTCCACCCTAACTCCTCATCCCTGAAAGTTTTCTGTGTTCAAATACTAACTTCGTATAGATCTCTGACCGTCCACACTCTCAATGGTACAATAGTGTAGGACCTGAACTGTTAGAGGCCAAACGTGAGCGTAGGAAAGCGGAGAAACAATGGCGCACTACTGGACTCACTGTTCATAGACAGATCTTTCAGCTCGCCAGGAACAAAGTGACTAACATTGTTCATCGTACAAAATCAGCATTCTTCTCCTCACAGATTCTTGCATGCACAACAGCTAAGCAGTTATTTGGTGTCACAAACAATATCCTTGGCAAAGTAGACACTTCTCCTCTTCCAACAATTTATTCAGTGCATGAACTTCCTCAGAAATTTGCAGACTTTTTTGCAAGCAAGATTGCTTTGATCCGTGAAAAACTTGATTCTGCTATTGTTCCCCTGTTCGTGTACCCGATGACAGAGTATATCGTGGTCCTAATCTGCATGTCTTTAAGCCAGTCACAGAAGAGTTTGTTAAGAAAATGTGTCTGAATTGTAATCCAAAGTCATGTGAACTTGACCCCGTGCCAACAGCTTGTCTCATTGACTGTCTTGATGTTTTGTTACCCCAGATAACTCACGTCATGAATACTTCTCTCTCCTCTGGTTGTTTTCCACCCATCTTTAAGTTTAAGTTAGCAATTGTTCGGCCACTTTTAAAGAAGGCATCATTAGATCGGAACTGTTTAAAGAATTATAGACCCGTTTCTAATCTGTCATTCCTTTCTAAAGTTCTTGAGAAAATCGTTCTTTCCCAACTGTTAGACCACCTCACTCACAACCACCTCCTGAATCCACACCAGTCAGCATACAGGCAGTCACACAGCACTGAAACAGCTCTCCTGAGGATAGTCAACGACATTCTTCTCGGTCTTGACAATGACCGAGTTTCCATTCTTGCTCTCTTAGATCTCTCCGCTGCCTTTGACACTATTGATCATTCTATCCTTCTGTCCAGACTTCAAACTTCTTTTGGCATCTGTGGTTCTGTTCTGAGTTGGTTCCAATCCTATCTAGTCGATCGCACTCAAACTGTCTGTGTGAAGGGTGTTTCTTCTGAACCATCTGTTCTGTCTTCCGGCGTCCCACAAGGGTCTGTTCTGGGACCCATGCTTTTTGTGCTGTATGCGTCACCTGTGTCCGATGTCATCAGTCGTCACGCCATGTCACATGAGAGCTTCGCTGATGATACTCAGGTTCATCAGTCGGCTTCCATTGATGAAATTGATGGGCTGATGGCTCGGACGCAGGGGTGCATTTCAGACCTGAAGGTATGGATGACACAAAATAAACTTCAGCTAAATGATGACAAAACGGAACTCCTCCTAGCTTGCCCCAAGAAATTTCTCAGCCAACCATCTTTGCCCACTTCTCTTGAAATGGGCAATATCACAGTTCCCTTTTCTTCCGCTGTTCGCAGTCTTGGGGTCACTCTTGACCAAACCCTCTCTTTTCAGCAACACATCTCAAATGTTTGTAGAAGTGCTTACTTTGAACTTCGGAAGATTAGCTCTGTCCGCCACCTCCTGTCTGCTGACGCTACTAAAACTCTAGTCTGTGCTTTCATCTTCTCTAAACTTGACTATTGCAACTCTCTTTTGGTTGGACTTCCTAAACATCTCTTACATAGACTTCAACGAATACAGAATAATGCCGCCCGTCTGGTTTGTAGGTCCTCTAAATTTGAACATGTCTCTCCTTTGCTTCACTCACTTCACTGGCTTCCCATCTCAGACAGGATAGATTACAAAATTTCTTCACTGACCTACCATGCTGTCTCTGGCACTGGCCCTGAATACCTCTCTGAACTTGTTCACATTTACACTCCTTCTCGCTCTCTCCGCTCTTCATCTGACACTAGACTTCTCCGCATTCCCTCTGTGAGGACAAAAACTTATGGCCAACGATCTTTCTCTTACCAGGCTCCCACTACGTGGAATACCCTACCAACTCCTCTCAGGCACGCAGAGTCTATTACCTCTTTCAAAACCTCACTCAAAACACATCTGTTCTCGTGCTGACTTTTCCTCTTCGTGGTGCTTCTTCTTATGCTTATGATATTGACAACCTGCGATCGTGTATGTTGTGTGTGTGTGTGTTTGTGTGTGTGTGTGCGTGCGCGCGCGCGTGCGTGCGTGTGTGTGTGTGTGTGTGTGTGTGTGTGTGTGTGTGTGTCTGTGTCTGTGTGTGTGTGTGTGTGTGTACTTGTAAAGCGCCAGAAGCAATTTTTTGGACTGTGCGCTATATAAATGCTCATTATTATTATTATTATTATTATTATTACGAAAGGTCTGTTGTTGTTTCATTGCGTAAGTCAGCGTTTGAACTTGAATATTCTGTGGTTTTTGATGTATCTTCTTACTTGTGTAGCTTTGATGGTGGTTGTTTTCTCATTGTATACGTAGTTGTGAACATTTTTTGTTTTGCGAAATGTAAAGCGCTGGTGAGCATGTTTGCATGGAATATGCGCTATATAAATAAACATGGATAGAGGTAGTACCTTTGATGTCTGGCTGCTGCACTCTACCTGGTAGGGTGGACGGGCATCACTGGTCCTCGTCCATCCTCTAAATCTCTCACGTGCTGGCTCCAAGCGCCACACCCCGGGACCTCGCCTCAGCAGGCGTGCCAAACCATGTGAGGGGGTGATGTTAACACTGCATCACTGGGCGAATAACCTCCACGATGCAGGTTACCGGCCAAGGCGGACGAAGTTCCGCAAGGAACTCAACGGCTATGTGTTCAAGACCAAGGCGAACCACCTAGATGGAGGACGTCGGCTGTGGTCTGGCATGGAGAGGGATGGGCTCCGCCATGCGACATTGCCCAAGACACACTAAATGAAGATTACAACCACAACTCAATCCATACCGGCCCGGTCGTCGCCCGGAACAAGGACCGCGCCTTCCGTCGCTGGCCATCAGGGCGGAGGTGAAAAGTATGTGACTGATGGACCAAAATCCCTACGTACAAGAAAAAATGTTACTATCGGCACCTGGAATGTGAGATCGCTGAGAGCAGCAGGAAAAGTTGCAGAACTAACGTATGAAATGAAGAGATACCGATGGAACGTCCTTGGGCTCTGTGAAGTACGATGGAAAAACCTCGGAGAAACGTCTACCCCAGAAGGCCACAAACTCTACTTCAGTGGCAGTGAAGACAAACATGAACATGGAGTTGGATTCCTCATTCACAAAGACACTGTGAATGCCATCATGGGATGCCGACCAGTCTCTAGCAGACTCATTACTATTCGGCTTAAGGCTTCACCTTTTAACATCACCGTCATCCAAGCTTATGCCCCAACAACTGACTATGATGACGAGGCTGTCGAAGATTTCTATGATCAACTGCAGGAAATCGTAGATCAGACGCCAAAGAAAGACATCATTATAGTGCAGGGCGACTGGAATGCGAAGATTGGAGAGGATGAACACAATAACTGGAAAGGGATATGTGGCCAATACTGCAACCCTGAGACCAACGAAAGAGGTTTAAGGCTCCTAGAATTCGCCAGTTACAACGACCTGAGGGTGGTGAACACGTTCGGTCCACACAAACCATCTAGACGCTGGACATGGCACAGCCCAGGAGAAAAATACCACAGTCAGATCGACTACATCATGGTTCAAAGACGCTTCCAGTCAAGTGTTAACATCGCAAAGACCAGGAGCTTTCCAGGAGCCGACATTGGAAGCGATCATGAGCTTGTAATGATGACCTTCAAACTCCGCCTCCAGAGGATGAAGAAACAGGGCAACATAAGAATTAAGTTCAATCTTGAGAAGCTCAAAGACCCCAACATAGTTGAAAACTTCCAAGCAACGATAGGAGGGAAGTTTGCTCCTCTCCTCGTCCTTGACAATATGGACACCGAAGTAGACACTCTGATCAACAACTTCAACACTGCCGTGACCGAAGCAGCCAACGACATCCTTGGAAAACACTGACCAACAAAGATGCCCTGGGTCACGGAAGAAGTACTAAAGCTGAGCGACAAACGCAGAGAACTAAAGCAAAAGAAGAGTACGGATGAAGGTGCTAAACTATACAGAAAAGCCAACCAACAAGTTAAAGAAGGCATGAGGAAAGCAAAGGAAACATGGATTGAAGAACAATGCCAAGATATCGAAGCAAACCTGCAGAAAAATAACAGCAAAAAAGCCTACCAGCTTGTGAAAGAACTAGCAAGCTCAAAACAAGGCAGAACCACTACCATACAGAACAAAGCAGGGAAATGTCTCACAGAAGATCAAGAGATTCTGCAGAGGTGGACAGAGTACTGCTCCGAATTATACACACACACAACAACAGGAGATCCCAAGGTGCTAGACGTTCCTCCACCAACCAACAACGACAGCTACCCCATCGTGCGAGAAGAAGTTGAAGCTGCAGTAAAATCATTGAAGAAAGGCAAGTCGGCAGGAATGGACAACATTCCCTCAGAACTGGTCCAGGCAGGAGGAGAGGCCATGATAGATATGTTACTCATCATCTGCAATAAGATCTGGCGGACAGGTGAGTGGCCAACACCTTGGACCCAGTCCCTGATCATCACTCTCCCGAAGAAAGGCAACCTACAACTATGCCAAAACTACCGTACCTTCAGCCTGATCAGCCATCCAAGTAAGGTCATGCTAAAAATCCTTCTGAGTAGACTGAAGCCACAAGCTGAGGAGATAATAAAAGAAGAGCAGGCAGGTTTCAGACCAGGAAGAAGTACCACAGAGCAAATTTTCAACCTCAGATTGCTCTGTGAGAAATACCTGCAACACCAGCAAGGCCTTTACCACGTCTTCGTGGACTTCAAGAAGGCATTCGACAGAGTTTGGCACGCAGCCTTGTGGGCAACCATGAGGCTGTACAACATCAATGCCAACCTGATCAGAACCATAGAATGCCTCTACGAAAAGGCGACCAGTGCAGTCTACCATGACAACAACATAGGCGAATGGTTCCGAACCACAGTTGGAGTACGCCAAGGATGCCTGCTCTCCCCCACTCTCTTCAACATCTTCTTAGAGAGAATAATGGCTGACGCACTTGAAGACCACGAGGGAACAGTCAGCATCGGAGGTAGAACAATCACAAACTTGCGTTTTGCCGACGACATTGACGGACTAGCTGGGCAAGAGCAAGAGCTAGTCAGCTTGATAAAACATCTTGATGAGGCCTCCACATCATATGGCATGCAGATCAGTGCAGAGAAAACCCAGTTGATGACAAATAATACCAATGGCATCAGCACTGACATTACCATAGACAACAAGAAACTTGAGACCGTCCATAGATTTAAGTATCTGGGAGCTATAGTATCAGATGAAGGATCAAAGCCCGAGGTACTTTCCAGGATTGCACAGACCACAGCTGCAATGACCAAGCTAAAAGTCATCTGGAACGACAAGAACATCGCAATCGGTTCCAAGATCAGACTGATGCGTTCCCTGGTCATGTCAATATTTTTGTATGCCTGCGAAACATGGACCATAACAGCAGACATTGAAAGAAGGATACAGGCAATGGAGATGAGATGCTTCCGCAAACTCCTTGGTATCTCGTACATAGATCATATAACCAATAAAGAAGTGAAAACCCGAATCGAAAACGCCATCGGGCTGTATGAAGACCTCCTGACCTCAGTGAAAAGACGCAAACTGAGGTGGTACGGGCACGTCACACGATCATCTGGACTGGCCAAGACCGTCTTGCAGGGAACAGTTCAGGGAGGGAGACGAAGAGGCAGACAGAGAAAAAGATGGGAAGACAATATCAGAGAGTGGACTGGCCTTGAATGGAATATCATTCTGCGGAAAGCTGAGGACCGTGAGGAGTGGAGGAAGTTGGTTGCAAAATCTTCAATGGTGCCCCAACGGTCAACCAGACTACGGGACTGATGATGATGATGATGAAATAAACATTATTATTATTATTATTATTATATAAGGTTTAGTACCATTATCATCATCGTCAGGTGCCTTGCCGCATGGCGTTGGCGATCATGGACTTCCATCTGTCTCTGTCTCTTGTTGCCTCATGCATCTCTTCCACCCTCCTTGACTTCAGCCACTCTGCAAGTCCGTCTAGTATCTTCTCCCTGGGTCTAGTATACATGTGTACAAACATGCAAAACATTGTCTTGAGCTAACTGGAATGGAGAACTCGTGATGAATTATCCGGTAGCTTGGGGGTTGGGGTGGGGGGTGGGTTTCTTGATCATTTAGCTGAGGTAAGTAGGGGGGGTGGGTTTCTTGATCATTTAGCTGAGGTAAGTATTGGTAATAAAATGACAAAAATTTCCTTTCTTTCTGGAAATTGTAGTTATGTCACTGTCAGTAATTATTGTGTGTGTGTGTGTGTGTTTTTTGACTCCGCAGGAGCGGCAAGTCTTCCATCCAGAAAGTGGTGTTCCACAAAGTGTCTCCTAATGAAACCCTATTTCTGGAGAGTACCAACAAGATTGTCAAAGATGGTGAGTCAGTGAGAGAGAGAGAGAGAGAGAGAGAGAGAGAGAGAGAGAGAGAGAGAGAGACAGAGACAGACAGACAGACAGACAGAGAGAAAGAAAGAGAAAGAGAGAGAGAGAAAGAAAGAAAGAGAGAGAGACAGAGAGAAAGAAAGAGAGAGAGAGAAAGAAAGAGAGACGGAAAGAGAGAGAAAAAGAAAGAGAGAGAGACAGAGAGAAAGAAGAGAAAGAGAGAGAGAAGGAAAGAGAGAGAAAGAAAGAAAGAGAGCGAGAGAGAGAAAGAAAGAGAGAGAGAGAAAGAAAGAAAGAAAGAGAGAGAAAGAAAAAAAGAAAGAGAGTGAGTGTGTGTGTATATTATATGCGTATTTGAAGCAATCTTTTTTTTTGAAAGGGTTGCATTTTTTCTTCCTATTATTTATCACCACGAGTTCTTACGTCTTTCCCCTGGTGTCCAGTGAAGGGCAGTACCCCTGGTGTCCAGTGAAGGGCAGTCCCGATATGTCCTGGTCTGTTTGGATGATGTTCCCAGTCCATCTCCATCATCAGCTCTTTCCGTAACAACTAAACAAGTCTTTTTTTTTTCTGGGACTGAATTGTTAGTCCTGTGTCTAACCCCCAATATATTTCCCCCGTTGGGTTGCCGGGGGCTCTTTCAGTATGAATAGTATCCCCACCTTCTGGAAATTCTGTGCTAGAAATTTCCTCTTTTCTGTCACTCTCTCTGTTTCTGCCTTGTTGCCTTGCTTTCTGTCATTTCTACTTATTTTCTGCCTTACTGGTCCATTCACCTGTATTTTTTCGATAAAGTCTTACATACCTTTTCTTCGGATTGATAATTGGGTACATGTATTAAGTGTGTTTTTGGCTCTGAGGAGGTGAGATATGCGGAAGCAATTTTAGGTAATTTATGCCTGTTTTTTGGTGTCCTTATGTATACTTATATATTTGTATTCAGGTGTATTTTTTAAATCTCCCCTGTGCGATAAATCGGACGGAATGGTCCTATGCTGGGGGCATGTCCTTACATTATGTGTGTGAATGCATTGATATGTGTACTTAATTTTCTTTTCTTTTTTTTTTTTCCTGTTGAAGTTTTGTGTTTTGAAGCAGTTATAGCCCTGATATGGCTGCGCAGTCGGCTGAGCTTTAACCCTCTGACTACCGCACTCTGTCCACCAACTGCAAAAACGTAACCCTCTGACTCCATCACCCTATCCACCAGCTTTCTGTAGGAAGCTGGTGGACAGGGTGAGGGAATCAAAGGATTCAGTTTTTGCTTTGTTAGCATGGTTAACAATGCAGGATGCTGGTGGATAGGGTGAGGGAATCAAAGGATTCACTTTTTGCTTTTTTGTTAGCATGGTTAACAACGCAGGATGCTGGTGGAAAGTTTGCGGGAGCCAAAGGGTTAAACAACAAGAAAAGAAAAAAAAAACCAATATGTAAGGCCAGGTTGTGTGAGTTGGGTACAGGGTTAACGTTTGGGGTGTGATCACTTTCAAATGCAGATGATGGTAACTCTCCAGTGTGTCTGGTTTTTCCATTCGTCTGTATGGTTGCGTGAGGTGGGCCTTGACAGTTGGTAGTGGCCCAGAGAATGTAGAAATTGGAGGTCCAACGCTTTGTCTTATACGTTATAGTTTGTTTGATTCAATCAAAACAGTAGGGGTCGACGTGTGTTTGCTTAATATGTGTCAGCCTCTGTCACTTGTACCTTTTTTGTTTTTGAAGTGCTTAGGGCTGTTGCGAAATCAGGTACTGTAGAAGTAGTCATTATTCATAATTATTATTATTATTTATCATTATTATTATTATTATCATTATTATTATTATTATTATTATTGTTATTATTATTATTATTATTATTATTATTGATTTTATTATTATTGTTGTTGCTGTTACTGTCAGGCATTGTAGAAGTAGTTGCTTTTATTGATACTTATGCTGCTGCTAGTATATTGGCCATAGAGCAGCACCTAGACATTGAAGCATGTTGGTGTTTGTTCTATTTTCTTATTAGTCCTTTTTTTTCATTTTGTGTGTTCGGTATCATTTTTTCCATGTGGATGTATGTATACACACACACACACAAGCACACACACACACGCGCGCGCACACATACACACACACGCACACGCGCACACACACACACACAGCGCCAACGGCCACACCACGTTGAAAACACTGTTTCTCGTCCAAAAACTGAAACACACACACACGCACACGCACATGCACACGCACACTCGCACACACGCGCACACGCACGCGCACGCGCATGAAAAATGTGTATCTTGAAACCAATTTCCCCATTTGAAATAATGGAAATCCAATTAATCTGTTCCACACCCCAAAAATATCAATGTAAAAATCAATTAACATGGCATTTTATGCTGAATTAAAGTAATTTTTCTATTATTTAACAATGATAAATGATATACTGTACTTTACCTTTATGAAGAGTCGTGGCTGGCTTGAGGGAGACGATTGGGAGGAGGAGAGGGGTTACTGTGGATGACATCGTGGAATAGAAAATTTCTTCACGTAAACCACGAAAAAACACTGAAAAGAAAAGCGCAAATGAACGCAGAGATGCTTCCGGTACGAGAGAACAACACACACTGAGAGCGGGATGCAGCGGCGGGAAGCACGTGGCGTAACCACAGCGTTGCTGGTAACGCGAGCGAATGCTCGAATACTGAGGCGAATTTTCCAAGTATTTTGTGCTCGTAACCTGATTTGCTTGTACGGGGAGACACTCGTATCCTCAGGCGCCACTGTTATATATATATACATATATATATATATACATACATAATGATTGATTGTTACAGACATCTCCAACAGTTCCTTTGTACAGTTCCAAGTGTGGGACATCCCCGGTCAGATCGACTTCTTTGATCCCACCTTTGACTCCGATATGATTTTTGGGGGATGCGGGGCGCTCATCTTTGTCATCGATGCTCAGGTAATATGCTCTCTATAATTTTCCGTTGCTTTTATTCTTTCTCCCCATTTATAGCCGTGTGCGTGTGTGTGTGTGTGTGCGCGCGCGCGCGCGTGTGTGTGTGTGTGTGTGCGTGTGTGCATGCGTGAGTGCGTGCGTGCGTGCGTGTATGTGTGTCTGTTTCAGCGCTTAGATTTGATTTTATCAAGATCTTGCGCTATATAAGTATTGTAATTATTATTAATTATTATAAATTACTATGATAAACAAGCAAACTAGGTATTTTGGCTTAATACGTCGTACCATGTTGGACTGAATGCATTTCAGCACCAATAGCTCACCCTGTTTCAACCTGATTTAGTGTCTCATACTATTAATAGATCAAAGGTAAAACATGCCTGCATGCAGCGCACGCACACACACATCTATCTGCAAGGTTGTGTCCAAAACAGCATTCAAGAAGATGAAAAGCGATCTTACCAGCAAAGGCCTATCAGTTAATATTTGGAAGAGAGTTCTTGAATGTGATATAGAACTGATATTGTTGTACGTTTATGAGGGGTGGACAGTCAACACACATAGTCGGAATAAAATTGAGGCAGCTGAAATGTGGTTTCTAAGAAAAGAAGAATGTTGAGAGTTCCATGGACAGCAAACAGGCAAACAAGACAGTATTGATGGAGGCAGACACAAGAAGATTATTAATAAAGAAGATTAGGAAAAGACAAGCAATATTTATAGGACATATGAGGAAAGGGGAATTAGAACACCTGGTCACAACAAGAAAGCTGGAGGGAAAGAGAGCGTCAGGTCTACCCAGGGAGAAAATATTGGATGGACTTGCAGGGTGGCTGAGGACAGAGAGGGTGGGAGATATACTTGCAATAACAGGTGATAGATTCATGTGGATGGCCATGATCGCTAACACCATGCGACAGGGCACATGATGATGATCATTGAACCATGGATGGAAGCCGGTGTTTCCATCCTGAAGGGGGGAGGTCCTCTGTTGTGGGGCTAGAGGTCGGGAGCTGACCTCCAGTCCCCAGACACTTTAGGGACATTGAAAACCCTCCCATGAATATCAGGGGAGAAGCATGAGATCATCTCCTCTGTTGCACGTATGTTTAGAAGAGAGGCTGCCTTGTGATCAAGAGTGACAAGAGTCTGGTTGTCAGCCAAAGATCAGAATATAGGTGGGGAGGTGAGGAGAACCTTGGTGGAGGCCCAAGACAAGCAATACCCTGATGTAATCACACAAAGAATCCACCCGCTTATGGGAAGGACTTCCCTTACCCTGACGTGATGGGAGAGAGAGGTGGCCTCAGGAGATGGGTGAGGTGGTGGGTGCATATCTGGAATGAGTCATCGGGGGTGGGCTCACTGCTCGCATGAATCATGGCAAGTGTTTATGTAATGTTGTTTTAACCCTTTGACTCCTGCATCCTATCCACCAACTGCAAAATCTTAACCCTATGACTCCCTAATCCTACCCACCAGTTTCCTGCTGTAAGCTGGTGGATAGGGTGAGGGAGTTAAAGGGTTAAGTTTTTGCTTTGTTAGCATGTTGACAACGAAGAGCGCTGGTGGACAGATTGCGGGAGTCAAAGGGTTAAAGAAAAAAAAAAGTACTTTATCATTTCATTTGTCATTAAGAAACAAAAAACTACGTACCATCCCATGGACCTAACCTGAACACGCCAGTTTTACTTTCCCGGTTTGCAGGACGACTACATCGAGGCATTGACCAGACTGCAGATGGCAGTGACGCGGTCGTATAAGATCAACCCCAACATCAAGTTCGAGGTGTTCATTCACAAAGTGGACGGTCTGTCTGACGACAACAAGATGGAGACACAGAGGGACATCCACCAGAGATCCACAGACGATCTGGCTGAGGCTGGGTTGGAGAGTGTGCATCTAAGGTGTGGGGAAAGATGGGGATGTGGAGAGGGGGTGGGGATGTGGAAGGAGGTGTGATGTGGAGAGAGGGGTGGGGATGTGGAGGGAGGGGTGGGGATGTGGAAGGAGGGGTAGGGATGTGGAGAGAGAAGGGTGGGGATGTGGAGAAGGGGATGATGATGTGGAGAGGGGGGTGGTGATGTGGAGGGAGGGGTGGGGATGAGGAGGGAGGGGTGGGGATGAGGAGAGGGGTGAGGATGTGAAGAGGGGTGAGGATGTGGAGAGGGGTGAGGATGTGGAGGGAGGGTAGGGATGTGGAGGGAGGGGTGGGGATGTGGAAAGGGGGGTGGCGATGTGGAGGGAGGGTAGGGATGTGGAGGGAGGGATGGGGATGTGGAGAGGGGTGGGGATGTGGAGAGGGGCATGGGGATGCGGAGGGAGGGGGTGGGGATGTGGAGAAAGAGGGGTGGGGATCATGAAGGAAGGAGAGGACCAGTTATCGGGTAATAATAATTAATAATTACAGTATTTATATAGCGCAAAATCTTGATAAAATCAAATCTAAGCGCTGAAGCAGACACACGCACGCACACACGCACGCACACACACACGCATGGCTACAAATGGGGAGAAAGAACAAAAGCAATAAAAGCAAGAATAAAAGCAATGGAAAACCACAGAGAGCATAGCATATACAATTATATATTATAACCATGTGATTCCCCTCCGAGCGGAGACAGGCTGCAGAGGGGGGGGGGGGGGGGGGGGTTGAGTGAGGTTAGGATTTTATGCAGAGGAGAAAAGGTGAGTTTTGAGAGCGGACTTGAAGGAGACAAAAGTAGGTTGCTGACGGACTGAGAGAGGAAGTTTGTTCCAGGAGAGTGGACCAGAAACAGAGAAGGCTCGTGGACCATAGGTATTGAGCTTAGTGCGTGGAAAGCGAAAAGTCAGAGGATCGGAGGCAGAGCGGAGGGTACGTGAGGGAACATAGATCTCAAGTAGGCTTGACAGGTAATCGGGGGCTGCGTTATTGAGGCTTTTGTAGCACATGGTGTCTAGTTTGTACTGTATGCACTTTGATACAGGGAGCCAGTGAAGTTGTGCCAGGAGAGGAGATACGTGGTCAGCTTTTTTCTTTTTGAGTACAAGGCGTACAGCATTGTTTTGAATGCACTGTAGGATGTGAATGGTGGAGGCAGGAAGACCAGACAGGAGTGAATTGCAATAGTCAATGCGAGACATTATGAAGGAGAGAACAAGTTTTGCAGTTGTTTCAACAGAGAGATACTTCCTGATCAGCCTTATACGATGGAGATGATAGTAGCAAGATCTGGCAGTTTGAGAAACAAAGTTGTTCATGGAGAGGGTAGAGTCAATGCAGACAGCAAGGTTTTTAGCTGAATCAGAAATTGGGACTGATGTGTTACATAATGGGAGAGAAAGAGGAGGCAGCTGAGAAAGTTTCTGACGGGTGCCAATGAGGATAGCTTCTGTCTTGTCGTCATTAAGCTGAAGTTTGTTGAACGTCATCCAGTTCTTAATGTCCGAGTAACACTCAGTGGTGCGAGTCAACAGGCGCTGTATATTATCAGGTGAGTCACTGTCTTGAAGTTGGGTGTCATCAGCATAGAAGTGGTGTTTTATAGAGTGGGAGTTGATGATGGTGGACAGGGGGGAGGTGTAAAGAGTGAAAAGAACAGGGCCAAGGACAGATCCTTGTGGAACACCACAGGTCAGGTATGCAGGTTGAGAGTAAGTGCCATTGATGAGAACAGTTTGTTTTCTGTTTGATAAATACGAAGTGAAAAAGGAGAGAGCAATGTCAGAGATGCCAAAAGTATGATGAAGTCTAGAAAGGAGAATACCATGGTGAATGGTATCGAAGGCTGCAGACAGATCAAGGAGTGTGAGGAGAGAGACTTTGCCAGTATCAGTTGCAAGGAGGAGATTGTTGAGAATGTGTAGTAGGGCAGTTTCAGTGCTATGGCACTGGCGGTAGGCTGACTGGAAAGGATTGAGGAGATTGTTGGCAGACAGGTGAGAGTTCAGCTGGTTGAGGACGACTTTTTCAAGGAGTTTTGACAAGAAAGAGAGATTAGAGATAGGCCGGTAATTTTTCAGTTCATTTGGGTCTAAATTGTGTTTCTTGAGGAGAGGGTGAACAATAGCAGACTTGAAAGAATCTGGGACAGTTCCAGTTTGAAGAGAAGTGTTGATGATGTCAGTGATGAATGGGAGGAGAGTAGGGAGATAGTCGGAGTAGAGAGAACCTGGAAGAGGATCCAGTTCGCAGGTTTTGAACGACATGGATCTGATTGTGTTGAAAATTTCTTCTTGTGAGACTGGGGTAAAAGTAGTAAGAGGTGTGCCAGAGAAGGAAGGGTCAGGTGGGCATGGTTGACAGGGTGTCCTGTCAAGCCTGTCACGAAGAGTTTGTATTTTGGTGGTGAAATACTTGGAGAATACAGATGGGAGTTCTTCATTTGTATGATGTGGTTAAGCAGCGCACTACTGACTGAGGGAGTCAAAGGGTTAAGTTATTGCTTTGTTAGCATGGTTGACAATATAGGATGGTGGTAGACAGGGTGTAGGAGTCAAAGGGTTAAGGTTTTGCTTTGCTAACATGGTTGACAATGCAAGATGGTGGTAGACAGGGTATGGGAGTCAAAGGGTTAAGTGTTTGCTTTGCTAGCATGGTTGACAATGCAGGATGGTGGTAGACAGGGTGTGGGAGTCAAAGGGTTAAGTTTTTGCTTTGCTAGCATGGTTGATAATGCAGGATGGTGGTAGACAAGGTGTGGGAGTCAAAGGGTTAAGAATTTTGTATTATCTGTGATCAGGTTACCTCCTTTGCCTCAGTTGTGAAAAAATTTTGATTTAACCCTTTGAACCCGGCTGGCCGATGCAGCGGCCAGCGTGATTAGTACCTCTGTACCCGGCAGGCCACAGGAGCGGCCTGACATGTCCGGTTGACCTGGCCTGGTATGGTGCTGGCATGCGGTATGCGACCTACCGGCACCTACTCTCCTCTGCCACGTCCTGTTTATATTACCGAATTCCAGACACTCTATGCTTTCTTCCTGGCAAATTTTTAAGCATTAGAAGGATTTATTCTGAGACACCGATTTTTGCTGGAATTTCTCTAAAAATATTCAGGGTTGAGGGTATCAGAGGTTTAGAAGTACTTAGGGCTGAAAGGGTTAAAAACACAGAGGGTATAATGAAGGAATCAACTGGCCAGTATAGCATGAATGTTTTTTTTTTGTTTTGTTCTGCCAGCTTCCACCTGACCAGTATATATGACCACTCCATCTTTGAGGCATTCAGCAAGGTTGTGCAGAAGTTGATACCTCAGTTGCCAACCCTTGAAAACCTCCTCAACATTTTAATTTCTGTGAGTATTTAGAGACCCTTGGAGTTTGATTATCTGCAGTTTGGTCTTGCATCTGTTGTTGTTGTTGTCATAGCTGCCAACCCTCCCGGATTTTCCCGGGAATTTCCCGGATTTGAAAAATGATCCCAGAATCCCGAATCTGTCAAAAAAAATCCCGGATTTTGAAAGTCTAGTGGAAAAAAATCCAGTTGCGAAAAAAATCGAGACTCGTGCTTAAATATGCCAGGAGAGGCCATTTTTGTACTTTGAATTGGTGAAAAATCAATAGCTTCAGGGGGCGTGAGATGAGAAAACATGGGCTTAGAAATGGGTTTGGATGGTTCAGTCGTTATGGCTCTGCCCCTTGACCCCGCCAGGGGGACCTAAGCGGCCCCCTGGACCCCCCCGGCTGATGATTCCTGTGTTTTGAACTTCAAAGTTTGGCAGCTATGTGTTGTTGTTGTTGTCATCTTTCTTGTACAGTTTTGAACTTTACATGGATGCATTGATGCCTAGTGTCTTTCTACACTGTGCAGGCAGTATGTCGCTGCGCGGTCTGCATACTCCGTCCTTAGTGGGTGTGCATGTGGGGTGTTTTTCATGTTTTTATGAGCCAGCAGCCATTGACATGACTTACAGGATATTTAGCGTGCCTGTTTGATGTTCTGCATGCATATACATATACATATACATATATGCATATCATACGCGTATACAAGGGGTCAAGGCATTAACAGGTCTGCACATGTATACTTGGTTTCCATGTTACACGAGTGATTTCACTATGTTACATAATTTGACCCCATGTTACATCCAAATCAAAGTACAAAATAGCTTTTTTTAACATTCACATACACACAACAACTGCAACTTGCCATAAGCAAGAAATTGACCAAATATAAGATGATTTATTATTTTGACCTTATGTCACAAAACAGCACCCAGCTGTAAAGAACAACGCATATACATATACATATACATATACATATATATATATACATATATGCATATGCATTCGCATATACAAGGGGTCAAGGCATTAACAGGTCTGCACATGTGTGTTGACCTGGGAGATTGGAAACATGTTGACCTTTGACCCTCTTCCTCAACCTTTCACCTGCCATTTAGAAGGTATCTGGGCAGGATTGAACCCCGACCTTTCTATTGGAGGTCTGATATTGTATCCACTTAAGTCATTCCCCTTGATGTTTTAGTTGTTTGATTAATTGATTTAATTGAAAATAAAAAGAAGAAAAAAATAGTAAATAGGGAGATTAAAAAATGACATTTTCTTTTGAATATCTTTTTTTTCTGTCATATCTGTAAACTGCATGCGAAATCAGTAGTTATTGTTTACTTAACCATGTATAAATGTGATTTATCACATCAAAGAAAGACATTTATAAAAAGGAACATAATCTCAGTGAGGTAAACATTTTCTTCAAAATGAATAAGCAATTTTCGCAGACATTTTTGTGAAAGTCTTCATCACATAAAAAAACACCAACAATTTCTTAAAAGGAGATATTGTGACCCAGTGATGCTTGAGACATACACTCACACACGTGCGCGCGCGCACACCACACACACACACACACACACACGCACGCACGTGAGAAATGCATGTCACAAGGATTTTGCGTTGGTTTCTTTGAAATGAGCTCAAGATATGTCTGTTCATCTTTTTTGTTAGTTTTCTTTTTTACCGATCGTTCAGCGACCAATGCAGTTGGGTGTGTGTGCAGCTCAGTTTTTTATTCCTTTTCTTGTAGCTGATGTAGCTTATGTGTACAACATCTATTCCACAAATAGGGTAAGTCTATTTTGGATTATTTCTTTAGTCTAGATTTAGATCAAGTCTAGTTTAGATTATTTCTTTCTGTCTTATTAGGCATTATCATTTTCTAAATCATCATTACATTTTGATTTAGCTTGTTTATTGTTTACAGTGACTCTAAAACTTACTTTTGAGTCAACTTGAAAATGGACTTTATTGTGATTTGTAAATTACTGAAGCACATAAGTTATGGTATAGTTATTGAGTAATGTTTCTTGGTGTGTTTCAGGGTTTATTTTCTGTCCCATGTATGCCTCTTACAATAAACAGGGGACGAACCCAACAGGACTGACTTAAATACATTCCGTAAGAGTGTGGTCCTGTCACAATATCACTGCCTAAAGTAGCAGTATCTGAATGTCAGACTGAATGTCTGAATGTACCTGAATGTCTTTTGTATCTGAATGTCAAGATTTGCTTCTGGTAGCCAATCTTCACAGTTCCAAGTGTAAAATTTTGTGCCGCAGAACTCGGGGATAGAGAAAGCGTTCTTGTTTGACGTGATGAGTAAAATCTACATCGCCACGGACAGTTCCCCTGTGGACATGCAGTGTTACGAGTTGTGCTGTGACATGATAGATGTCGTCATTGACATGTCCAGCATTTACGGGTAAGTAATGCTCTTTCTCTCTCATTTTTCAGAATCCGGTTACTTTAGAACTTCTTGTTTCATGAAGCTTTCTCTGCCTAATAGCTCACAACTTAAGAACAAGCAGGATTGTGAGTCTGTTCCGTAATGATATTGGATCCGGTGTTTGTTTTGTCAGCATGGGTAGTTGGTACTCCCTCAGTTCCATTGTTCAATCTTCTAACACACATTTTTCCTCCTCTTTCCATCCTAGGAATGGTCCTCAGAATGATGCTTAAGATTTTTATAGAAAAGACAAGATGCTATTTTCTGTGAATTATTAAGAGTGTGATGGGTAATTTCGCACAGTCTGAATCACGGGATAATATTCATTGCAAATATTTTAGAACATGATGAATTATTTTTTGAGACTGATAATTTTACACAATCTGAATCACGAGATAGTATTCACTGCGAATACTTCATGACAGGATCGATTATTTTTTGTCATTGATAATTTTACATGGTCACAAATCACAAGATAGTTTTCATTGGAAGTTATTAAGAACATGATCGATTATGTTATACAGTCTGAATCACAAAATAGTATTCACCGCGAATTATCAAGAACATGATCAGTTATTCTACATATCTGAATCAAATTGACTGCCAGTTTTCTTGCAGGTAGAAACCAAAAAAACATGAAAACACAGTCACAATTTTTTGGACAACAGGCCTTTGTTAAGTGTGCTCTTAAAACAGCAGAGAAACACACTCACTACATGTAGGACGAAAACAGCAGGTCAGCTAACTTCCCTGCTGTTTCGAGAAAATAACTCTTCAACTTGACAAAATGGCAGGAAAGTTGGATGATTTGTTGTTTTAGTCCTAAATCTGGTGAACTTACTCTTTGGTGTCCATTGTGTACACTTCAAACCAGTTTAGTGAACATTTCCATCTGTTGTTTTATTTTAATTACAAATACATTCTTTTTCTTTCATCATGTGTTTCTGATTATTTTACGAATGTTTGTCTTCTTTGTTATAATTTTTGCATGCATTTTTCATGTAGAAATAATTTCTGTTCACCTTAAATTTAGATATAAATATTTTGCAGAATTCTTCATAGATTCTTCTTTTCTTGAAGGCATACAATTTGGCTGGGATAAACCTTTTGGGGTGTCTGTAAAATTTGGCTGGGATAATTATTATTGTTGGGAATCTCCACGGCATCATAGCAGCATCTTTTTTTATGAAAGAAGGAGACTTTGTGTCTGTAAATAAAAAAGTTTATGTAGTAATAGATACACAAAAAGTACAGTTGGTATTTATTTGGTGGCTCTGATATGCCATTTCTGTCTCCCAAGGAGAACAACATGAATTTCACAGGCACGATGAGTTATAAGGAAATAAAAATACAATAAAATGCAAGACAGTATGAGTCCCTTGCTTTTAAAGTGGCGTGTGTGTTTTGTTGTCACAGTTTTGATACTGTTCTGACCTGCAGGTAACAGTTGTTTCCCCTGTCCCACTTTACTGCCCTTGTTTGTTGCCTTGAGAAATAATAATTATGGACATTTCTCACACGCTTAATCCCTTCACTGCTAATGCTTTTGGTTGTAGTTATGCTGAGAAATTTTCCTGGAAAACTGAAAAAATTGTACAGGCTACAGTTTTTGTTGTCTCACAACTGCCAAGACTTGAAAAGGAAGATCAGCTGAAACTGAAGTGACAGTTTTTGTTCTCTCATGACTCCCAAGACTTGAAAAAGAAAATCAGCTGAAACTGAAGCTACAATTTTGCTCCCCTCGAATGCAAACTTAGTGAAATGGGGGAAATCAGATGACCCAGCATGTCCGCTCTGTCAGAAGAAACAAACAGTGGAACATGTCCTAAGCTCTTGCAAAGTAGCGCTAGCCCAAGGAAGGTATACATGGAGGCACAACCAAGTTCTGAAAGTGATCACAGACGTGGTTAGCGAAAAAACCATGACCCCAAACGCACCAATTGCTATAACAACGTTCTACAAAGCAGGAGGGAAACAGGTCTGGCCTGAAATTGCTATGACAACCAGCACATTGCCAAAGGGTCTTCTGGATGGAGCAGTCGACTGGGAGTGTACAGCAGACCTCCCAGAGTGGAGAAATTACCCATATGTCATCAGCAAGACAGGCATGAGACCAGACATCGCTCTCCACTCTGACTCCTCGAAACAAGTGATTCTGATAGAACTCATGTGCCATACGAAAGCAGAATGGAAGAAGCACATATCTACAAGACCGAAAAATACGCCAGTCTTGCCAGCACCCTGAAGAAAGCAGGTCTGCGGGTCAAAATCTTCGCCATAGAGGTCGGGGCAAGAGGGTTTGTGGGCACCTCCGCTTATGATCTCATGAAACAACTCGCCATTTCTGGGAAGAAGAGGACTAGAGCCCTTAAAGCGATGGCAGAGGCAGCAGAAAGGAGCTCAAGCTGGATCTGGGCAAGGAGGAACCAAAGTGGACTTCATAAGGATTAAATTCCCTACAGATGATGTGTGCCCCGTTAGCACATTGGTAAAACCGCGTACCGCAGTTCTGAAGCGCAGAATCGCCCAGGTTCGCTCCCGGCGTGGGAAAAAAAAAAAAAAAAAAAAAATAGACAACAGCAGAAGGGCATCCAGGAGTCATGACCTCGATGTGGCCCGGCCCCCCGAGAGTGTAAGGAGTTCAGGGCCGAAACACTTGTCTAAAGGGGGTTACTTCTCTGAAGACCTGTTGTCTAGCTCTCCCTAGAGTTTCTTTCTACCTTGTTCTGTCACAACGCCCAAGACTATGGTAAATATGAAGGAAAAGGAAGATCAGCTGAAACTGAAGGACAGTTTTTGTTCTCTCACAACTCCCAAGACTATGGTAAATATGAACGTAAAAGGAAGATCAGGTGAAACTGAAGTAACATGATTTGCAAATATTGAACCGGGTTTTCACTCATGCGTGTGTGGCAGGAGATGATAGTCTTCTGCAGAATTGTCATCCGTCTCTGCTTCTAAATGAAAATCTGTGTAACGTGTCAAATTCATGGAGTTCAACTTCATTGGGACCAAAATCTTCATCACCACTACTGCATTTTTAACACAGTTTCCAATACTTTCCCAAATGTACATGTTTGCTTCTGTTGTTCCATTGTTGCTGAGCAATATGACTTGGCTTACTAGATCATGAAAGCTTCTTATAGCTTCTCAAACAATACTGTTAATGATGTAAGCATTTTAGCTTGTCGTAATGATGTAAGCATTTTAGCTTGTCGTAATGATGTAAGTATTTGAGTGTGTCGTAGTGATATAAGTATTTGAGCTTGTTGTAATTGTGTAAGTATTTAACCTTTTGACTCTTGCACCCTGTCCACCAACTGCAAAAACTTAACCCTTTGACTTCCTCACTCTATCCACCAGCTTCCTGCAGGAAGCTGGTGGATAGGGTGAGGAAGTCAAAGGGTTAAGTCAGGAAGCTGGTGGATAGGGTGAGGGAGTCAAAGGGTTAAGTTTTTACTTTGCTAGCATGGTGGACAATGCAGGATGCTGGTGGAGAGAGTGCGGGAGTCAAAGGGTTAAGCTTGTCATGTTTGGGACAGAAAGAGTTTTCAGGGAGTGCAGTCTCACTTTACAGTCTATATTTCTGTGATACTGAGCAAGGCATTAACACTTTTCTGTCTGATGTATATGTCAGCAATTTCTTCCATGCACAAGCACCCATTTCAGAGCCGTCCCAGTCTCCGCTTTGTCCATCTTTCATCAGTACTACGCATTTTCCTTCTCTTTCCCACCCTTATGCCTACCACTTTATCCTTCTTAACACACCACCCCCCATGGGAATCCCCATCATCTACCACCCTCTGCCCTATTTTGCACTCAGAATAGTTACTTTTTGTAAAAACAGTGAAGATTAAAGAATAAACAGAGAAAAAGAAGCAGAAGACGGTCTCAGTTTAATATTTTAATAATAATATACAATATTTTATATAGCGCAAAATCTTGATAAAATCAAATCTAAGCGCTAAAACAGACACGCACGCACACACACGCACGCATGCACACACACACACCACGCACGCACGCACGCACGCACGCACGCACGCACGCACCACACACACACACACACACACACACACACACACACACACACACCACGCACACGTACACGGCTATAAATGGGGAGAAAGAATAAAAGCAATGGAAAATTATAGAGAGCATATTATATACAATTATGTATTACAATGTGATTCCCCTCCGAGTGGAGACAGGCTGCAGAGGGGGTTGAGTGAGGTCAGGATTTTATGCAGAGAAGAAAAGATGAGTTTTGAGAGCGGACTTGAAGGAGACAAAAATAGGTTGCTGATGGGCTGAGAGAGTAAGTTTGTTCCAGGAGAGTGGAGCAGAAACAGAGAAGGCTCGTGGACCATAGGTATTGAGCTTAGTGCATGGAAAGCGAAAAGTCAGAGGATCAGAGGCAGAGCGGAGGGTACGTGAGGGAACATAGATCTCAAGATTAGGAAAAGACAGGCAACATTTGTAGGCCTTTTTATGAGGAGGGGGGAATTGAAGCACCTGGTATCGACGGGAAAGGTGGAGGGGAAGAGAGCACCAGGTAGACCCAGGGAGAAGATACTAGACGGACTTGCAGAGTGGCTGGGGACAAGGAGGGTGGAAGAGATGCTTGAGGCAACAAGAGATAGAGACAGATGGAAGTCCATGATCGCCAACGCCATGCGGCAGGGCACCTGATGATGTGATGATGATGATGATGATGATGATGATGATGATGATGTAGTACTGACACTACTGGTGGAGAAGATCTAAAATGATCACGGCACAAGCCTCAATAATAAATTGAGTGAAATGTTCAACGCTGGGGGCATATCCTTAGATTATGGATGGCAGTGCATTGATACACATGTGTATGTAATTTTTTTTTTTATAATCCTGGTATGGCTGCTTGGTTGGCTGGAATTAAAACATTGATAATGATAAAAATAGCATGGGGGAAAAGTTTTGACTGTACTGTTAATTGTTGTTTACTCCCCACCCCCCACCCCCCACCCCCAGTGGGATGCCGGGGGCTCTTTAAGTATAGATAGTATCCCCACCTTCTGGAAATTCTGTGCTAGAAATTTCCTCTTTTCTGTCACTCTCTTTGTTTCTGCCTTCCTCCTTTGCTTTCTGTCATTTCTTCCTATCATTTTCTGTCTTTCTGGTCCTTTCACCTGTATGTGTTCCATAAAGTCTTACATACTTTCTCTTAGGATTGATAATTGGGTACATGTGTTATGTGCATTTTTGGCTCTAGGGAGGTGAGATATATGGAAGCAATTTTGGGTGATTTATGCCCGTTTTTGATTTTTATGTTTTGGTGTCCTTAGGTATGCTTAAATTGGTATTCAGGTGTGTTTTTTAAATTCCCTATGCGATAAATTGGACGGAGTGGTCAACGCCACGAGCATGTCCTTAGATTGTGTGCGCAAATGCATTGATATGACTCATATGTGTACTTAATTTCCTTTTCCGTTTTTTTTCCTGTTGAGGTTTTGTATATTTTAAAGTGGTTATAGCCCTGATATGGCTCTATGCAGTTGGATGGGCTTTAAACAACAACAGTAGCATTAATAATGATAATTATAGCATGGGGGAAAAATTTTGCCTGTACTGTAAATTTTTTTCTAATATTGAAAATGAATCATTATGCTTGGTAGTATTGATAATGCTTCTTTCAGAATCTCGAGTGTCATTAGGTCAGTAGGTTATCGTACTGATAACATGGGGGTCGTGGATTTAATCTGTACAGTGGGTCACAGATTTTAGTGGCCATGTTGGCTGTATCGCTTACAATGATATACAGCAGTGATAAAGCGGGGATCAAGAATTTGATCCTCTGTTGGTGTAGAGTGCCTTACTTATAAAGCGGGGGTCGTAGGTTTAACCCTTAGCTGTTCACAAAGCCGGTAACCACCCTGCGGAAGAATGTGCCGATCCGTTTGTAGCGGTTGAGATCGCCTGACCTTTTCCGGCACGTGTGTGGGGATTTCCATCACTACTGGCCTTGCTGTCTTATTGCGCGTGTGGTTAGAATCTTGGTCAGTCTCGCGTTGAATGTTCTAGAAATAGTACGAGCATTCTGGGATGCGAGGAACTTTCCATTCACTGCTAAAAAACTTTGTACTGATGCTGTGCTACATTTGAATGCGAATACTAGGAGCTAGCTTTACAACTGGCAGTGTAAATGAGAAAGGGTTAACTGTCTCTTGGTCAGAGTAGCATACTGATAAAGTAGGTGTTTTGACTTTGATTTGTGTGTTGTAGTGCCATACTGATAAAGTAGGGGTTTTGACTTTGATTCTGTGTTGTAGTGCCATACTGATAAAGTAGGGGTTTTGACTTTGATTCTGTGTTGTAGTGCCATACTGATAAAGTAGGGGTTTTGACTTTGATTCTGTGTTGTAGTGCCATACTGATAAAGTAGGGGTCTTGATATTCTGTGTTATAGTGTTATACTGATAAAGTAGGGGTCTTGATATTCTGTGTTATAGTGTTATAGTGATAAAGTAGGGTCTTGATATTCTGTGTTGTAGTGTTGTACTGATAAAGTAGGGGTCTTGATATTCTGTGTTATAGTGTTATAGTGATAAAGTAGGGGTCTTGATATTCTGTGTTATAGTGTTATACTGATAAAGTAGGGGTCTTGATATTCTGTGTTATAGTGTTATAGTGATAAAGTAGGGGTCTTGATATTCTGTGTTGTAGTGTTGTACTGATAAAGTAGGGGTCTTGATATTCTATGTTATAGTGTTATAGTGATAAAGTAGGGGTCTTGATATTCTGTGTTGTAGTGTTGTACTGATAAAGTAGGGGTCTTGATGTTCTATGTTATAGTGATAAAGTAGGGGTCTTGATATTCTGTGTTATAGTGTTATACTGATAAATTAGGGGTCTTGATATTCTGTGTTATAGTGTCATAGTGATAAAGTAGGGGTCTTGATATTCTGTGCTATAGTGTCATACTGATAAAGTAGGGGTCTTGATATTCTGTGCTATAGTGTTATAGTGATAAAGTAGGGTCTTGATATTCTGTGTTATAGTGTTGTACTGATAAATTAGGGGTCTTGATATTCTGTGTTATAGTGTTATACTGATAAAGTAGGGGTCTTGATATTCTATGTTATAGTGTTATAGTGATAAAGTAGGAGTCTTGATATTCTGTGTTATAATGTTATAGTGATAAAGTAGGGGTCTTGATATTCTGTGTTATAGTGTCGTACTGATAAAGTAGGGGTGTTGATATTCTGTGTTATAGTGTCATAGTGATAAAGTAGGGGTCTTGATATTCTGTGTTATAGTGTCGTACTGATAAAGTAGGGGTCTTGATATTCTGTGTTATAGTGTCATAGTGATAAAGTAGGGGTCTTGATATTCTGTGTTATAGTGTTATACTGATAAAGTAGGGGTCTTGATATTCTGTGTTATAGTGTCATAGTGATAAAGTAGGGGTCTTGATATTCTGTGTTATAGTGTCATACTGATAAAGTAGGTGTCTTGATATTCTGTGTTATAGTGTCATAGTGATAAAGTAGGGGTCTTGATATTCTGTGTTATAATGTTATACTGATAAAGTAGGGGTCTTGATATTCTGTGCTATAGTGTCATACTGATAAAGTAGGGGTCTTGATATTCTGTGTTATAGTGTCATACTGATAAAGTAGGGGTCTTGATATTCTGTGTTATAGTGTTATAGTGATAAAGTAGGGGTCTTGATATTCTGTGTTATAGTGTTATACTGATAAAGTAGGGGTCTTGATATTCTGTGTTGTAGTGTCATAGTGATAAAGTAGGGGTCTTGATATTCTGTGTTATAGTGTCATACTGATAAAGTAGGGGTCTTGATATTCTGTGTTGTAGTGTCATAGTGATAAAGTAGGGGTCTTGATATTCTGTGTTGTAGTGTCATAGTGATAAAGTAGGGGTCTTGATATTCTGTGTTATAGTGTTATAGTGATAAAGTAGGGGTCTTGATATTCTGTGTTATAGTGATAAAGTAGGGGTCTTGATATTCTGTGTTATACTTATAGTGTTATAGTGATAAAGTAGGGGTCTTGATATTCTGTGTTATAGTGTTATACTGATAAAGTAGGGGTCTTGATATTCTGTGTTATAGTGTCATAGTGATAAAGTAGGGGTTTTGATATTCTGTGTTATAGTGTCGTACTGATAAAGTAGGGGTCTTGATATTCTGTGTTATAGTGTCATACTGATAAAGTAGGGGTCTTGATATTCTATGTTATAGTGTCATACTGATAAAGTAGGGGTCTTGATATTCTGTGTTATAGTGTTATACTGATAAAGTAGGGGTCTTGATATTCTGTGTTATAGTGTCATAGTGATAAAGTAGGGGTCTTGATATTCTGTGTTATAGTGTCATAGTGATAAAGTAGGGGTCTTGATATTCTGTGTTATAGTGTCATACTGATAAAGTAGGGGTCTTGATATTCTATGTTATAGTGTTATACTGATAAAGTAGGGGTCTTGATATTCTGTGTTATAGTGTTATACTGATAAAGTAGGGGTCTTGATATTCTATGTTATAGTGTTATACTGATAAAGTAGGTGTCTTGATATTCTGTGTTATAGTGTTATACTGATAAAGTAGGGGTCTTGATATTCTGTGTTATAGTGTCATACTGATAAAGTAGGGGTCTTGATATTCTGTGTTATAGTGTTATACTGATAAAGTAGGAGTCTTGATATTCTGTGTTATAGTGTCATAGTGATAAAGTAGGGGTCTTGATATTCTGTGTTATAGTGTCATACTGATAAAGTAGGGGTCTTGATATTCTATGTTATAGTGTCATACTGATAAAGTAGGGGTCTTGATATTCTGTGTTATAGTGTCATACTGATAAAGTAGGGGTCTTGATATTCTGTGTTATAGTGTTATACTGATAAAGTAGGGGTCTTGATATTCTGTGTTATAGTGTCATACTGATAAAGTAGGGGTCTTGATATTCTGTGTTATAGTGTCATACTGATAAAGTAGGGGTCTTGATATTCTGTGTTATTGTGTCATACTGATAAAGTAGGGGTCTTGATATTCTATGTTATAGTGTTATACTGATAAAGTAGGGGTCTTGATATTCTGTGTTTTAGTGTCATACTGATAAAGTAGGGGTTTTGACTTTGATTCTCCATTGTAGTGTCATACCTAGTTTCTCTTGCAAGAGAAATTAGAGCACCTGATCACAACAGGAAAGCTGGAGGGAAAGAGAGCCCCAGGTAGACCTAGGGAGAAGATATTGGACAAACTTTCAGGGCGGCTGAGGACAGAGAGGGTGGGAGATGTACTTGAAGTGACAAGGGATAGATTGGTATGGAGGGTCATGATCGCCAGTGCCACACGGCATGGCACATGATAATGATGAGGAGTGCCATACTGATAAAGTGGGGAGCATGATTAACCCCCTTGGGGATGTCGGGGACTCTTTCAGTATTAATAGTATCCCCACCTTCTGGACATTCTGTGCTAGAAATGCCCTCTTTTCTGTCACTGTCTTTGTTTCTGTCTTGTTCCTTTGTTTTCTGTCATTTCTTATCATTTTCTGCCTTGCTGGTCCATTCACCTGTGTGTGTTCAATAAAGTCTTATGTACTTTCTTTTAGGATTGATAATTCAGTACATGTATTTAGTGCACTTTTTGGCTCTGGGGAAATGAGATATGCGGAAGCAATTTTAGGTAATTTAGACCTTTTTTTCTACGTTTTAGTGTTCTTAGTTATGTTTAAATTTGTATTCAGGTATGTTTTTTAAATCCCCTGTATGATGAATTGGACGGAGTGGTCAACGCCAGGGATATCTCCATATGTGCACGAATGTATTGACGTCAATTTTCTTTTCTTTTTCCTGTTGAAGTATTGTGTATGTTTTGAAACAGGTCATAGCCCTGATATGGCTTTGCACAATCGGCTGGGCTCTAAACACAAAAATAACAGTTATGGTAATAACCCTGACCTCTTGCCTGTGCTTGCTTGCAGGGGCAAAGACGATGGAGCGTTTGACGGCAACTCGTCGTCCATCATCAAGCTGAACACCAACAACGTGCTGTACATGAGGGAAGTGAACAGACACCTGGCCCTGGTCTGTATCCTGAGAGAGGACAGCTTTGAACGACAAGGTACTGTGTGTTCTTAAGGGCTGGTGTGTGTTTGTGTGGGGATGGGAACTGAGGTGAGCGTGGGTTGGGTGTATGTGAGTGTGTGTGTGTGAGAGAGAGAGAGAGAGCTCATTAACAACACTTTGTGAAAATAGTCAAAGTGGACAGTTAACCAGTATGGATATACTGCTTGTATACCCACAGCTAATGCCTTTCTGATTAACATCGCTCTGCAAGAATATTGCATCAAGCAGTTGATCTGTACGGACGCACTGCATGTATTCTCGCAGCAGATGATTTTCTGATTAACAATATGTTGCGACAATGTTAAATCAGACAGGTTTTCTTTTTGTTTGTTTTTTATGATTATCACACTCAGGGAGATTTCCTTCGTGCTCACTTTTTTTTTTTTAGTAATGCAATGAGGAGGTGGAGGAGAAAGATAATCCTGATGTTGTGGAGTTCAATCCAGGGTTAAAACTGCATGAGAGTGCTGTATTCTATACTTACTATTATAATATATCCTGGCATCAGTCAGGCCTGAGATATACAGACACCAGTGATGTTGGTCAGAATATTTGAGCGACATTCTCAATGATGCATTTGTAAAGTGGATGAGACTGGACTGTGTGGTAAAGTCTTCCCAGTGAGCCCATAGCACACTCAGCTCTGGGTAGGACAAGTTGGAGATGAAAAATCGCATGATGACTTTGAAAGGGCTGATGGGGATTTGAACCCACAACTTTCTAGTCAGTAGTCTGTCATGCTAACCACTACACCACAGGGGCTGGTTTGTATCAGACGGATAACAAGTATGGATGCACTGCTTGTGTTCTCACAGCAGATTCCTTTCTGATAAACAACAGAATTGTTACAACCTGCAGTTAACTCAATCGCTTCGTGCCGGAAGAAAATCTCCGTCACTTCCGTTTACTGCTTGGATACGCGACGTTGATTTATCGACGGTTGACATTCGTTTTTTTTTTTTTTACGTCAGAAATGTCAGTTATAGGGAAAACTCACTGGGAACCGAAACTAGGGTATGTTTACAGCAGTTATTTACCTTAGACCGTTTGTGGCAATGTGAAACAAAGGCAACAGTAGCCTTTTTTTAGCGCTACCTGTGACATGTGAATTTTGCAAATGGCGTCAAGGAAAGCAAGTCGAACCTCACAATTCTGTAAATATTTTGTGCTCTGAAGCAACTGTACGCAAAAAGTGACAACTACCAGTAATCTTGTGATTTGAAACATCCATGGCATGGAAATTATGTTCTGGACTTCATCTAAAACTGTTTCACAGTGTGTATTCATATCCATCAAAAAAAAAAAAAAATACCCCCCTTTGGATACCTATTTGGATACCTCATCATTTACAAGTACACGGAATACCATAAATAAAGTAAGATTATTTGTAAATCTAATCCTGGTCTTTCTGTATCACTTTACTTTGTTTGTCTACTTTATTTGGTTGTTTTCTATATTTTTTTAAAATGTGCTAAAAATCCTCTGAATTGAAGGGGCAGAATGACCTTCTTGCAGTGGTGGTTATAAAATTCACTGTGCGCAGTTTCCCAAGACAGAGGCCTTTGAGAGTTACCTGTGACTTTCCTTTGTGTTCTTACTCATTTAGGATTACCCAGAATTGGCTGATTTCTTACAAAAAGCCTTGAGGATTAACTTTGACTTTCCTTCATATTCTTATACATTTTGGATTACCAAAAATGAGCTGATTTCTTGTTTTCGGACAAAAATGATCAACCTCACACTTATACATTAAAACAGCTTTGCGTGTCTCAAGCGTGCTGTGGTTCTGAGCTTTCAACACTAAGGATGTATTAGATTTTAGTACAAGGCAAAATCGATCATTATGCAAGGAGGAATGGTGAGAGTTTTGAAGATGATTTGTTTGAAAATCTTGAAAATCCAGTGTATGAAAACAAAGAAACAATCAGTTCTTGATGCTGATGAAGTGTATGATGGCAGACAGTGACACAGGTTATCTTGAATTTGTTAACCCTTTCACTCCTGCATCCTGTTCTTCAGCTGCAAAAACTTAACCCTTTGACTCCCTCACCCTATCCACCAGTGGATAGGGTGATGAAATCAAAGGGTTAAGTTTCTGCTTTGCTGGCACAGTTGGCAATGCAGGATGCTGATGGACAGGGTGAGAGAGTCAAAGAGTTAAATGATTCCGAGTTTGACGATCACAGACAAGAAAACAAGTATGGCTCTGATACAGAGACAGATGTTAATGAAGACTGATGAAGCTGATGAGGACTCTTCTTCGTTTTTACTTGAAAACTTTTTTTTTTAAACATCTGTTTGCATCACCTTGAGTGTTGCGGGGTTAATGAGTTAACGGACATCAGCAAATTGGAAAGCCTGATGTGGAGAAATACCATGTGATGGCACGGTCTCTTTCATGCCAATGATCCATGTCTTCCTTGGTCTACCTCTCGCTATAAATCTACACTTGTTTTTGCTATATGCATATTGAGCCAGCTGCTGGGGTTGCATTCAGGTCAGAGGACCAAACCACTTGATTCTCTGTTGATGAATGTGATGGTGGGCTGATGTTTTTCCCTCCATCTTTGTGATCTTGGTGTTTCTTCTTCTTCATGGCGTACGCTGCTACACAATCAGCTGAGTCCGGGTGATGAATGTAGCCGTCTTTTCCAGCTCCTGTCTGCAGCCATGGAGTTTGGTTGTCAGCGGAGTGTCTGTCGGGGCCACACTTCCTGTCTTGCCACCCGGTGAAGGGGACATCTTTGGAGTACATGTATATGCTCCGTGGTTTGGTCCGATAAGTGCATGGTACCGTGGTTTGTTAGAAGGCCCACGCTGGCCCGGTACCTCTGTCTTCAGCCTCAAATAATAATAATAATAAAGAGCATTTATATAGCGCCTAATCTGATGAAAACAAGAGCCCTAAGCGCTTACAGGTATCACGCAGACACAACCAAACACACACACACACACACACACACACACACACACACACACACACACACACACACACACACACGCACACACACACACCAGCCGACATTCAAGGCTCAAAAGACAACGAGGGGGGATTTGGGGAAGTTAGGTGGTAGAGTCTTTATAAGTATCATGAGAGGGACTGGAAGAGATGGGTTTTCAGAGAGGACTTGAAAGAAGTGAGAGTTGCAGAGTGGCGAACAGAGACAGGGAGCTGATTCCAGATTACAGGGGCCTGATAGGAAAAGGAGCGTTGACCATAAGTTTTGGTGCGACAGAATGGTATGCGGAAGGTACGAGTATCAGCCGAGGAACGAAGTTGACGAGAGGGGGTGTACAGATGGAGGAGGTCAGAGATGTAAGGGGGTGCAAGACCGTTGAGAGACTTAAAACATAACAAAGCAATCTTGTAGCGAATTCTCTTTTCAACAGGTAACCAGTGAAGAGATTTGAGAAGAGGAGTGACATGAGAGGAACGAGATTTTCTGAAGATGAGCCTAGCAGCATTGTTTTGAACTTTTTGAAGCTTTTGAATGAGAGAGAAAGGACAGCCCGAGAGGAGGGAGTTGCAGTAGTCGAGACGAGAGAGAACAAAGGCACAGAGGAGAGTTTTGGTGGCTTCGACAGAGAGGATATTGCGAATAGAAGAAATTCTGCGTATCTCAAGATAGCATAATCTGCAAACATTCTGGACGTGTTTTTCAAAGGACAGGGTGTTATCAAGAGTGACTCCAAGATTGCGGACAGTGGAAGATAGTGGAATGTCAGATCCAAGCAGAGAGACAGACAGAGGAAGGGAAGAACACTTAGCCAATGTGGTGGTAGAGATAAGGCTAAGTTCAGTTTTAATGGGGTTGAGTTGAAGTTTGTTTACAGTCATCCAGGAGTGAACATCAGAAATGCAGCCTTGGGTTTGTCTGATTATAGAGGGCAGTTGTGGGAGGGAACCAGAAGTATAGAGTTGGTTGTCATCAGAAAAGCTATGATGGGACATAGAGTGAAGTCGCATAATTTCAGAGAGGGGTTGTGTGTACAGCACAAATAGGATGGGACCTAAAACTGAGCCTTGGGGCACACCAAACTGGACGGTAGCGGGTGCAGAGGATGAACAACAGACAGAGACTGTTTGAGTGCGATTGGAAAGGTAGGACTGGAACCAAGACAGAGCGATGTCAGAGATACCGAACACTTTATGGAGACGTGTGAGCATGATAGAATGGTCGATGGTGTCGAATGCAGCCGAGAGATCAAGGAGAGATAGAAGAGAGATTTGATTTTGATCAAGAGCAGTCAGAATATCATTTGCAATTTTTACAAGAGCAGTTTCAGGGCTGTGTCCAGTGCGATAAGCCGACTGATAAGGGTAAGAGAGGTTGTTGGCGGTGATATGATCAGAGATCTGTGCGAGAACAATTTTTTCAAGGACTTTGGATAAGAAAGGTAGGTTGGAAACAGGTCGATAGTTTTTGAGGTTATTGGGGTCAAGACTAGGTTTCTTTAAAAGAGGTCTGACCAGGGCAGATTTGAAGGAAAAGGGAAAGATACCAGATGACAGGGAATTGTTGATGACAGTTGTGAAGTGAGGGAGCAAAGTATCTAGGCAGTGTGTTAAGATAGATGCTGGAAGAGGATCAAGCTCACAGGTCTTGATGTCAGAATGGCGGATTACATTGCGGATAGTAGTTTCAGAAGCAGGCTGAAAAGAAATAAGTGGTGTGCCTTGAAACAGAGGGTCGGGAATAGGAGGTTGAGAGATGGGCTGGGAGTCAAGACTGGAACGGATGGACCTAATTTTATCAATGAAAAAATCTGAAAAATGTTGTGCTAGCCTCCTAGGGTTTCTGTAGGGGTTGACCCGCCCTTAGCTCCTGGACCATACGTCCTGCCCTGGGAGCACAGGGGGGATTGTTTCTGATCAGGTCACGTCTGGTCTTGTTGACAGCTCTTCTCAAGCAACATGTATCACAGATGGTAGTTTTGTGTTCCTGGGGCTAGGTAAGGTCCAGGTCAGACACAGGTATGTTGGGGTGGGGATGAAAACGTAACTGACAAGCTTGACTTGTGTGTTAAGAGATGATGGGATGTTTCAGGATTGGGGGCAGGTTCATAGTTGACATTGTTTGCTCTATGGATTCTGGTTTCAATCAGTCTCTTGAGTCTTCCAGTCATCACTATATGCATGACAGATTTTAACTTGATGGCAATGCTCAGCAGCTATAGCTGCAGAGATGTTATGTTTTTTTATCAAGACTACTTGATACTATAATATGGGAGATTATACTGATAGTAGAGTTTAAACCATTTTTCTAAGTAGATTTCTTTCCCTTTGACCGTAGGAGACTGTTGGAACTCTATTTTTGGCTCGTTTTCACGGTACCCGAAACAAAGGAATTTCGAAGAGTCAAAAGACTCTGTGCCTGTATTTAATCATTTTTGGGACAAAATATTCATAAAAGCAGAACTCATAGTGACTTCCAGTGAAGAATGTATATCCTGTGACATGTAAAGTGCAGTTTTGTGACATGGAAATTTAATGGATTACAAGCAGCAGTTTGATACGTCATGTGTGTGTACATCTGGAACTTTTCTTTTTTTGCTAATTGCATGCCTTTTTCAGTGGTAAACCAGAAAAAAATGAAAGCATGCATAAACAAGCGGTCTGCACAGTTACAAAGTAGACATAATGACCTTTTAAAACATAACAGGATAGGTTTAGTGTCGTTGGATATTCTCCATAATTTTTTAAAAAGTACCAAAAACTGTGCGTCTCGAGAATTTCAGCAGCCATTTTAGGGCGCGTCTCCAAAGAGTTAACAAGGGGGAAAGCCTGTGTGGAGTTCTGAGTGGTCTGACAAGACGGTTTGAAACAGAAGGAGCAAGGAAAATTATGAATCGAAGGAAGTTGAGTCGGGAAAAGCCTGTGTGGAAAAAGTGGGGGAAAAATGGATCGAAAGAAGTTAAGTCAGCTATTCCATTGTAAACATGAACCAGGCTGGACAATTGGCCTATTTCTTTTTTGTTTTTTTGTTCTCCGCAGTTTATCTCAATGAAAAACAATGCATGTAGGTGTGTGCTTGTGTATATGAGAGAGAAAGAGAGATTTACATCTGTGTTTATTTGGGGAACATGTTTTTCCCTTTATCACAGTTTGACCACAACCAACAGTTTGTTGTTCACACTGAATTCTGCACATGGTCATGACTACCACTTTCACATGTTGGCTGTTGCCCAGGACAACAGAAGAAGTCAGAGCATCACCACACAACTCTGTCAGGGATAAACTGCTGTCTGATTGTCCTGTAAATACAACAGTCTTTTATTCATTCGAAATTATTGCAAAATGAACTTCCTGTCGTACTCCTCAGCTTAAGCTTCATGAAATCTTCCTTGCACAAACTTAGTGCTGCAGATGGTGTAGGTTTAAGTGATGGTTCTGACAGTGATTTGGCGACAGTTCAAATGAAAATATTTTTTGAAAGTAGTGATGGTGAGGTGGTTTTGACACAGTTGTTGTGGATGATTGTTTGCAGGTTTTACTAAAATGTTTGCACACATGTATGTCCCCAAAACAAAATATTCTTTTCAGGGCTTAAAACGTTCCGCGTCTGGGCGGAATTCCGCGATTTCGGTTTGTAAAAAAAAACAAAAAACAACACAAAAAATCACACAAAAAAACCAAAACAAAAAACACGAAAGGAGCAAGGCATCCTTGATCGCTTGCAAGCGTTCATAGAAACGGCGCGCAAGTTATGGCCCCTGATTTGCCCCCGGCCCTGTCTTTTGTTTCTTCTTCATTTCTACAAAATGAGCAGGCATTACAGTATTTTACACTCCTGGGCCTTACAATAACATTTGTTGCTAAGATATGCTGGATGAATCATATTTGAAACCATTTCAGTGTAACCTGTCATGTTTTTGTACTTTGTAACTGTGTCTGATATTTTTCTAGCATGACAGTGTAC
Organism: Monoplex corrugatus; assembly: GCA_030674185.1. NCBI lineage: Eukaryota > Metazoa > Mollusca > Gastropoda > Littorinimorpha > Ranellidae > Monoplex > Monoplex corrugatus. The sequence continues at coordinate 2,451,288 of JAPXFY010000033.1, forward strand.
GGTTTTGCATTTTGGACATGGGATATGTGTGTGTTCTTTACAGGATTGATAGACTACAACTTCATGTGCTTCAAGAAGGCCATTCAGCAGGTTTTTGACGTACGCAAACAAAATGCTGCCACCGCACACACCGCCACGTCCGTCATGGCCGTTGCCCACGACTTTCCTCATCAAAATGGCCGTGTAGATGCTGCGTCCTCGTGAAACCATGACTGTTGGTAGTTTGATGTGTGTGTGTGAGACGTCGTGTTTTGTGTGTCTTTGGGGAGTGATTGATTGTTTTGACTGCATAGAGTTTTGTAATTGTCAGCTGTTATCTTATTGTTGGGTTGTTATAAAATGATGATGTTTAGTTTTGGGCTGAACTGAATGAATTGTTATCATTGTTGGTTGTTTTTGTTACTTGTTGATATGTATGGTCCTTTTGGTGCGTGTGTGTGTGTGTGGTTGTGGTGTGTGTGGTGTGTGTGTGTGTGTGTGTGTGTTTGTGTTGTGTGTGTGTGTGTGTGTGTGTGTGGTGTGTGTTGTGTGTGTGTGTGTGGGTGTGTTGTGTGTGTGTGTGTGTTTGTGTGTGTGTGTTGTGTGTGTGTGTGTGTGTGTGTGTGTGTGTGTTGTGTGTTGTGTGTTGTGTGTGTGTGTGTGTGTGTGTGTGTGTGTGTGTGTGTGTGTGTTTGTTGTGTGTGTGTGTGTGTGTGTGTGTGTGTTGTGTGTGTGTGTGTTTTGTGTGTGTGTGGTGTGTGTGTGTGTGAGTTGTGGTGTGTGTGTGTGTAGTGCTGGTTTTTGCTTACCCCCACGCCCCACCCCATTTTTTGCTGTTTTTCTCTCTCTCTTCATTCCTTTGTTTTTTGTTGTGTTTTTTGTGTTTTTGTTTATCTCTTTTTGTTCCCATGTTCTGTTCAATTTTTTTTTTTTTTTACTCCTGTTTTCTCTGTCCTGTTCCCACGTCTGCCCTTTCTACCCCTCGCCTTCCCTCTCTCCCATCCCTTCAGCCCGTCCTCTCCTGTCCCATTGAAGATGTCATTTCCTTCTAATAAAATATTTCTTTTCAAATTCTTGTTTACCATGCTGGATGTTCTGTCATTTTAGGTGATGTCTGTACACTGTGTGGTGTTCTGCTACCTCAAGTTTGTGTGGCTTGCTCTGTTTTGTTTTGTAGTTTAGATCAGGTGGGTTATTTTGTTGTGCAGATGTCTGTTTTGTCTGGTTCATTTTGTCTGTCTGTATGTACTACTGGAAGGGAGACAATCCTGCTTTCCCTTTCTTGGGTTGTAACATCATACTGTACTTGTCAACTGCCAAGGGAAATAAGCCTCTTGTCGCTGGATCTTTTCCAGGAATTTTCAATAAAAATGGGTATCGATTAACAAAATATTGTACAGGCTATCCAAAACAAGTGTGACTACCAGCGTTCAAGCGAACAAGAGTGTGTGGTTCGTGTTTTTTCTGGTTCCGTTGTATATGCTGCATTTTTTGTTAAAACTGTACAAACTGTTCATTTTTCTGAATGGAAATTGAATGAATTTTCCATCACACTTGGCTTCCAATTCTGCCCTTTACTCTTGCTCCGTATTAGCTGTTTCACAGTGGCATCCTCATCTGTATCTAACAAATCTTCAGACATGTAGCCCTTTCCATCAAAAGATCGTCAAGCATTTGAAGCGCTTCTTCTGCTGAGTAGAAATTGGTGGGTTTTTAAAATTTTTTTTTATCCATTCTTCTTTGTTTGTTAGCATGAGGTTGGTCCAGCCATTTTGTCTGCTTGCATAGTTTTCTGATTTGCCAGCTAGTCAGTCAGTGCTGTGTTTCATGGACAGTGTCTTGCACCATGTTATGGATGGTGTCTTTTACCAAATAAGGACTGTAATTGTGTGTATTTATGATGGAGAGAAACTTGTCTTCGAGATTGGTCAGCAGTTCTGACATTATTTCTGTGTGGGGCTGGGGATCGTACAAGATTGGTAGCAGATCGTACAAGATTGGTAGCAGTTCTGACATTATTTCTGTGTGGGGCTGGGGATCGCACAAGATTGGTTAGCAGTTCTGACATTATTTCTGTGTGGGGCTGGGGGTTGTACAACGCTGTGGCTACAACTACGGTAGGAGATGTATGCACGCCTTGTAAGCAGTAGACAGGTTATTTCTTTTTTATTTTGATATGTAATCACGACTTCTGTCTGTCTGTCTGACAGTATCCACCTGTCCCCTCCTACCCCATGCCATCTCTGCCACTGTTTATGTTTCTTTTTGTTGTTTACCCTGGGAAAACTGCTGCTGCTGTTGTTGTTGTTGTTTTTATTGTTTTCTTCGTATTCGAGTGTCTTCTTCTTCTGCTTCCCCTTCTCCATCTTTGTCTCTGTCTTCTTCATACTCTTTGTTATTTTCAATATTGTTTACTTCTGTTTTGACTTTCTTCCTTTGTGTACAAAAATGATTGTAGTAAATACAAATTGTGCACTTTTCACAGTCACTGCAGCCTTGAGTGTGCACCTTTCAAGGTCACTGCAACCTTGATTGTATAC
>JAPXFY010000033.1:2455578-2465578 GCA_030674185.1 Monoplex corrugatus
CCACTCACGATGTTGAGGTCACGATGTTGAGGTCTCTAGATAGGCACCACCACCCACGATGTTGAGGTCTCTACCACCTCATTCCCCTACGACCTCAGGGTTATGGGACAACCAGCCCGCTTGCAATTTCAGTTTTTTTTCAAGATGGCATCTCTGCACAAGAAAAGTTTCATATGCATTAACACCACAGATGTTATGTGATGGAAAAGAAGGTGGAATAATCAGAGCAAACGCCTCACGTCTGCGCATCATCCTGGGAAGTAAAGATTCAAACTTAACCCTCTGACTCCCGCACACTGTCCACCAGCATCCTGCATTGTCAACCATACTAGCAAAGCAAAAACTTAACCCTTTGGCTCCCTCACCCTTTCCACCAGCTTCCTGCAGGAAGCTGGTGGAAAGGGTGAGGGAGCCAAAGGGTTAAGTTTTTGCAATTGGTGGATAGGGTGCGGGAGTCAAAGGGTTAAGCTGAATAGGTGTGATGATCAGGTGGACAAGATGTCTGGCTACCAATTGGAAGGTGTAGGTTTGACCTCACCTGGTACCTCCCGCCTGATGGATAAAGGGTGGAGATTTTTCAAAGGTGTCAGGTTTCCAATTGGAAGGTATGGGTTTGATCTTGCCAGGTACGGCCCCACCTGATGGAGAAAGGGTGATTTTTTTTTCAATCTCCAAAGCTGACATATATGGAGACTTCCAAAGCTGACATATATGGAGACTTGTCAGAGCCTGGATATCTTTGATTGTATATGCGTACAGACTATGAAATACGCATGTTAAGGATCCTGCAAGTCGTATCAGTGGTTGGTGGCTGGTTGGTTCTCCTGATAGAGCCATGGACTCAAGATCTTGTATCTCGAGTTCAACCCCAGCCAGCAACATTAAAAACTTGTCTGTCAGCTGCCCATCTTAATGTTTCCATCATTCTGGTGGTGTCTTAATGTTTCCATCATTCTGGTGGTGTCAGCTTAGTGTTTCACAGGTCCACTGGTCTGTTCACTGCCCATCTTAATGTTTCCATCATTCTGGTGGTGACAGCTTAGTATTTCATAGTCCACTGGCCTGTTTCCTGCCAATGTTAATGTTTCCATCATTCTGGTGGTGTCAGCTTACTGTTTCATAGGTGCACTGGCCTGCTACCCATCTTAATGTTTCCATCATTCTGGTGGCGTCAGCTTAGTGTTTCATAGGTCCACTGGCCTGTTGGCTGCCTATCTTAATGTTTCCATCATTCTGGTGGTGTCAGCTTACTGTTTGATAGGTCCACTGGCCTGTTGGCTGTCCATCTTAATATTTCCATCATTCTGGTGGTGTCAGCTTACTGTTTGATAGGTCCACTGGCCTGTTGGCTGCCCATCTTAATGTTTCCATCATTCTGGTGGTGTCAGCTTACTGTTTGATAGGTCCACTGTCCTGTTGGCTGCCCATCTTAATGTTTCCATCATTCTGGTGGTGTCAGCTTAGTGGTTCAAAAGTCCTTTACCCCCTCCTCCCCAATTTCAAGACCTTGCCAGCGTATAGGGTTTTGTGCAGGCTTAGGGAGTCTGCCAGATGATTCTTGGCAGATTTGGGTGGAGCACGTATGGAATTGTATGAGTGCCATGAATCCCTCTTGAACAAACTCCAGTCTCCAAGGTGGCTGCTGGAAACATGAAAACACCCCGGCATTTACGCCCACCAAAGACGGATTAAGCACACTGTGCAGCAATATACTGCCATGCTCATTTTGGGCAAAAAACAACGAGTAGGCTTACACACACATCAGACAAAATCGGAACTAAAAAAGAAAAAAATAAATTATGATAATAAGGGAAAGTAAGATAGTTTATATATAAATTGATAAATAATGATAATAAAGGAAGGTAGGATAGTTTATATATAAATTGATAAATAATGATAATAAGGGAAAATAAGCTAGTTTATATATAAATTGATAAGTAATGATAATAAGAGAAGTAAGCTAGTTTATATATAAATTGATAAATAATGATAATAAGGGAAAATAAGCTAGTTTATATATAAATTGATAAATAATGATAATAAGGGAAATAAGCTAGTTTATATATAAATTGATAAATAATGATAATAAGGGAAAATAAGCTAGTTTATATATAAATTGATAAATAATGATAATAAGGGAAAATAAGCTAGTTTATATAAATTGATAAATTATGATAATAAGGGAAAATAAGCTAGTTTATATATAAATTGATAAATAATGATAATAAGGGAAAATAAGCTAGTTTATATATAAATTGATAAATAATGATAATAAGAGAAGTAGGCTAGTTTATATATAAATTGATAAATAATGATAATAAAGGAAGGTAAGCTAGTTTATCACGCATAATGTATACAGTGTGAACATTGATTTATTAAGCATTACAAATTGTGCTGAAATCGGAAATAAAAAATTAAAAAAATGATGATAAAGGAAGGTAGGCTAGTTTATCATGCATAATGAATACAGTGTGAATATTGATTTATATATTATAATTGTGCGTTTACTTTGTGACATAGATTTTATCAAGATTTTGCGCTATATAAATATTGTAATTATTATTATTATCATTATAATCTATATGGGATGGGGTAAGTGACAGATTTTATCAAGATTTTGCGCTATATAAATATTGTAATTATTATTATTATCATTATAATCTATATGGGATGGGGTAAGTGACAGATTTTATCAAGATTTTGCGCTATATAAATATTGTAATTATTATTATTATCATTATAATCTATATGGGATGGGTAAGTAGAGGAGAGGAATGAGTCTTGGGTTTTAGTTTATTAAAAAAGAAAGATTGATAGTATGGCTTTGCTATTTTGTTTTTGCTTGGTTTGTTTCGTTTCTTTATAATTTTTTTTTTTAATTAATAGTTTGCAAAGAAATGGTCAAAATGTAATTTTCGGCGTAGTTGTTGCTTTCATAGTTTGCGTGGAAATTACGTAATTTTTGTTTTTGAATTTATGACAGAATTCAGCTTGTGTGAATACTGTTATCATTATTTCTTGTCGTGCGCTACTGTAAGCAAAGTGTGTGTTGTTGCTTTTACTTTTTGTGCGTTGCTGTAGGCTTGTGACACAATAGGTCGATATTTTTGCGCTTGTGCATGACAAAGCTGTTTTTTTTTGTTTTTGTTTTTTTTCTTTTTCCTCATGTAAATGATGGTAATGATGATGATAACAATGCAAAATAAATTATGAAAAATATAACGTGTAAGTTGTGTGCAGTGTTGTTGGATATGACATTATGAGGCATGTGGGTGATCACATAGTCATGTCTTCATATTTAGGTGCTTGTCTGTGTGTGTGTGTGTGTGTGTGTGTGTGTGTGTGTGTGTGTGTGTGTGTGTGTGTGTGGTGTGGAGGGGGCGATTAGGGGGTAGTGATTTGTCGTAATTTGTAACGAAGTCAAGTACAACTGACACAGAGCTTATGGAGTGCATGCACAAAAACATTTTTTAGGATCATTGCACTCGGGGAGATTCCTTTGTGGTCACCTTTTTTTTTTTTCGTCCCATTTTCTACACCACCTTAATGGCCACAGAAGCTGGTACAGTTTTTACAATGCAATGAATGATGATGTCAATGAGGATGATAATCATGATGCAGTGGAGTTCCATCTAGGATTGAGACTGCGTGACAGGGCTGTACTCTACGCTTTCTATCATAATATATCCAGCCCGAAAGATACAGACACCTGCAGCGCTGGTCAAATGATTTGAGCAACACCCTGAATGATGCACCATGAAGTGGATGAGACTCAACTGTGTGGTTCCAGTCTTCCAAAGAGCCCATAACACGCCCAACTCTGGGTGGGAGCCGGTTAGAGTCGAAAAATCCCATAATGATATTTTAAAGGGACTGATGGGGATTTGAACCCACAACCTTCCAGTCGGTAGTCCTTTGCACTAACCTTTACACCACGGCGACTGGTGTGTGCACAAAGACATTGTAATGTGATGCCAGCATCGCTTAGTCTTCTGGCAAGTTCCATCTCCAGCCAACTACTACTGGCTCTAGGCAATACCATCTCCAGCCAACTACTACTGGCTCTAGGCAATACCATCTCCAGCCAACTACTACTGGCTCTAGGCAATACCATCTCAGCCAACTACTACTGGCTCTAGGCAATACCATCTCCAGCCACTACTACTGGCTCTAGGCAATACCATCTCCAGCCAACTACTACTGGCTCTAGGCAATACCATCTCCAGCCAACTACTACTGGCTCTAGGCAATACCATCTCCAGCCAACAACTACTGGCTCTAGGCAATACCATCTCCAGCCAACAACTACTGGCTCTAGGCAATACCATCTCCAGCCAACAACTACTGGCTCTAGGCAATACCATCTCCAGCCAACGAACTACTGGCTCTAGGCAATACCATCTCCAGCCAACTACTACTGGCTCTAGGCAATACCATCTCCAGCCAACAACTACTGGCTCTAGGCAATACCATCTCCAGCCAACTACTACTGCTAGGCAATACCATCTCCAGCAACAACTACTGGCTCTAGGCAATACCATCTCCAGCCAACAACTACTGGCTCTAGGCAATACCATCTCCAGCCAACAACTACTGGCTCTAGGCAATACCATCTCCAGCCAACAACTACTGGCTCTAGGCAATACCATCTCCAGCCAACAACTACTGGCTCTAGGCAATACCATCTCCAGCCAACTACTACTGGCTCTAGGCAATACCATCTCCAGCCAACAACTACTGGTTCTAGGCAATACCATCTCCAGCCAACTACTACTGGCTCTAGGCAATACCATCTCCAGCCAACAACTACTGGCTCTAGGCAATACCATCTCCAGCCAACTACTACTGGCTCTAGGCAATACCATCTCCAGCCAACATACTACTGGCTCTAGGCAATACCATCTCCAGCCAACTACTACTGGCTCTAGGCAATATCCAAGAAATATGTGGCATACCATCTCAGCCAAAACACTGCTAGATGGAATTGGCAATCTAGAAAAGAATCAATATTGGATGATAATAATATGATATAATGATAATAATGATGATAATAATGATAATAATGATGATGATAATAATATAATAATGATGATAATAATAATGATAATAAAAATGATATGTATAATGATAATAATTATGGTATTTATACAGTGCCAAATCTTGACAACTGAAATCAAAGCGCACTCACGCACCAGGCGTATGCATACGATCGACAAAGACCGCCTTACAATCTACCTATATATTTGGGTTGTCATGTCTGATAAACAAACGAGACAGTCTTGATGGAGGCAGACACAAGTAGATCACTCATAAGGAAGATTAGGAAAAGACAAGCAACATTTATAGGCCATTTTATGAGGAAGGGGGATTTGGAGCACCTGGTTACAACGGGAAAGCTGGAGGGAAAGAGAGCACCAGGGAGAGAATGCTGGACGGACTTGCAGAGTGGCTGGGGATGAAGAGGGTGGGTGAGATGCTGGGGGCAGCGAGAGATAGAGATGGTTGGAAGTCCATGGTCGCCAACGCCATGCGGCAGGGCACCTGATGATGATGATGATATCCATTTAAGTGTGTGTTCTACAAAAATACAGTTTAGATTGTGTGAATTCTTGCCTAAACTTGAATAAAAAAAAATTGAAAAAAGGGAAAAAAGACAACCTTACAATCTACACAGAGTGAGAGAAAGAAGTAGTTGTAGAACTCATTGTTGGGAAAAATCCATTTAAGTGTGTGTTCTGCAAAAATACAGTTTAGATTGTGTGAATTCTTGCCTAAATTTGAATTAAAACAAATTGGAAAAAAAAAGACCACCTTACAATATTTAATACACAGACTGAGAGAAAGAAGTAGTCGTAGAATTCATTGTTGGGAAAAGAGATGTGTTTTTTTTAATCAGATTTAAAAGCAGATAGGGGAGGTGTTGGGTGAGGGCAGAGCGGAAGTCCCAGTCCAAACTGTAGCGTTTGTGACAACCTGGAGTACAGAACATTCACTCACTTTCTTACTGCTTATTATGCCTTGTGTTATCCTGCTATCATCTGAAGACAGCAGGACAACGTCGACCAGACTGTCCTTTGCTGCACACCAGAATGAAGACACAAGAGAGGAAGCAGAAAAAAAAAACACGAAAAAAGAGCAAGAACGCGTATTTAATACAAGCGCCTGTCTTGTCTTGTTGTATTAGATATGTGTTCTTATTCTTTTTTCGTGTCTGTTGTATTAATATGTGTTCTTATTCTTTTTTCGTGTGTCTTGTTGTATTAAATATGTGTTCTAATTCTTTTTTCGTGTGTCTTGTTGTATTAAATATGTGTTCTTATTCTTTTTTCGTGTCTTGTTGTATTAAATATGTGTTCTTATTCTTTTTTCGTGTGTCTTGTTGTATTAGATATGTGTTCTTATTCTTTTTTCGTGTGTCTTGTTGTATTAGATATGTGTTCTTATTCTTTTTTCGTGTCTTGTTGTATTAAATATGTGTTCTTATTCTTTTTTCGTGTCTTGTTGTATTAAATATGTGTTCTTATTCTTTTTTCGTGTCTTGTTGTATTAAATATGTGTTCTTATTCTTTTTTCGTGTCTTGTTGTATTAAATATGTGTTCTTATTCTTTTTTCGTGTCTTGTTGTATTAAATATGTGTTCTTATTCTTTTTTCGTGTCTTGTTGTATTAAATATATGTCTTGTTCTTTTTCGTGTCTGTATATGTGTTCTTATTCTTTTTCGTGTCTTGTTGTATTAAATATGTGTTCTTATTCTTTTTCGTGTCTTGTATTATGTGTTCTTATCTTTTTTTTCGTGTGTCTTGTTTGTATTAAATATGTGTTCTTATTCTTTTTTCGTGTCTTGTATTATGTGTTCTTATTCTTTTTTTCGTGTGTCTTGTCTTGTATTAAATATGTGTTCTTATTCTTTTTTCGTGTCTTGTATTATGTGTTCTTATTCTTTTTTTCGTGTGTCTTGTCTTGTATTAAATATGTGTTCTTATTCTTTTTTCGTGTCTTGTATTATGTGTTCTCATTCTTTTTTTCGTGTGTCTTGTCTTGTATTAAATATGTGTTCTTATTCTTTTTTCGTGTCTTGTATTATGTGTTCTTATTCTTTTTTTCGTGTGTCTTGTCTTGTATTAAATATGTGTTCTTATTCTTTTTTCGTGTCTTGTATTATGTGTTCTTATTCTTTTTTTCGTGTGTCTTGTCTTGTTGTATTAGATATGTGTTCTTATTCTTTTTTGTGTCTTGTTGTATTAAATATGTGTTCTAATTCTTTTTTCGTGTGTCTTGTTTGTATTAAATATGTGTTCTAATTCTTTTTTCGTGTGTCTTGTTGTATTAAATATGTGTTCTTATTCTTTTTTCGTGTGTCTTGTTGTATTAAATATGTGTTCTTATTCTTTTTTCGTGTGTCTTGTATTAAATATGTGTTCTAATTCTTTTTTCGTGTGTCTTGTTGTATTAAATATGTGTTCTAATTCTTTTTTCGTGTGTCTTGTTATATTAGATATGTGTTCTAATTCTTTTTTCGTGTGTCTTGTTGTATTAGATATGTGTTCTTAATTCTTTTTTCGTGTCTTGTTGTATTAAATATGTGTTCTTATTCTTTTTTCGTGTCTTGTTGTATTAAATATGTGTTTTATTCTTTTTTCGTGTCTTGTTGTATTAAATATGTGTTCTTATTCTTTTTTCGTGTCTTGTTGTATTAAATATGTGTTCTTATTCTTTTTTCGTGTCTTGTTGTATTAGATATGTGTTCTAATTCTTTTTTCGTGTGTCTTGTATTAAATATGTGTTCTTATTCTTTTTTCGTGTGTCTTGTATTAAATATGTGTTCTTATTCTTTTTTCGTGTGTCTTGTATTAAATATGTGTTCTTATTCTTTTTTCATGTCTTGTTGTATTAAATATGTGTTCTTATTCTTTTTTCGTGTGTCTTGTATTAAATATGTGTTCTTATTCTTTTTTCGTGTCTTGTATTGTGTGTTCTATTTTTTTTCGTGTGTTTGTCTTGTTGTATTAAATATGTGTTCTATCTTTTTCGTGTCTTGTATATATGTGTTCTTATTCTTTTTTTCGTGTCTTGTATTATGTGTTCTTATTCTTTTTTTCGTGTGTTTTGTCTTGTATTAAATATGTGTTCTTATTCTTTTTTCGTGTGTCTTGTTGTATTAAATATGTGTTCTTATTCTTTTTTCGTGTGTCTTGTCTTGTTGTATTAGATATGTGTTCTAATTCTTTTTTCGTGTGTCTTGTCTTGTTGATTAATATGTGTTCTAATTCTTTTTTCGTGTGTCTTGTCTTGTTGTATTAGAATATGTGTTCTTATTCTTTTTTTCGTGTGTCTTGTCTTGTTGTATTAGATATGTGTTCTTATTCTTTTTTCATGTGTCTTGTGTATTAAATACGTGTTCTAATTCTTTTTTCGTGTGTCTTGTTTGTATTAGATATGTGTTCTAATTCTTTTTCATGTCTTGTGTATTAAATATGTGTTCAATTCTTTTTTCGTTGTCTTGTATTAGATATGTGTTCTTATTTTTTTTCGTGTGTCTTGTATTAGATATGTGTTCTTATTCTTTTTTCGTGTGTCTTGTTGTATTAGATATGTGTTCTAATTCTTTTTTCGTGTCTTGTTGTATTAAATATGTGTTCTAATTCTTTTTTCGTGTTCTGTTGTATTAGATATGTGTTCTAATTCTTTTTTCGTGTCTTGTTGTATTAAATATGTGTTCTAATTCTTTTTTCGTGTCTTGTTGTATTAGATATGTGTTCTAATTCTTTTTTCGTGTCTTGTTGTATTAAATATGTGTTCTAATTCTTTTTTCGTGTGTCTTGTTGTATTAGATATGTGTTCTTATTCTTTTTTCGTGTGTCTTGTTGTATTAAATATGTGTTCTAATTCTTTTTTCGTGTGTCTTGTTGTATTAGATATGTGTTCTTATTCTTTTTTCGTGTGTCTTGTCTTGTATTAAATATGTGTTCTTATTCTTTTTTCATGTTTGTTTTTCTGGTACCTGTTTGCTTGAACGCAGGCAGTCACACTTGTTTTGGATTTCGTATTACAAGAGACGAGGACTCAGGAATGTCTGGTGATCGAACAATAGAAGGACAACCTGAAGCCCTGAAACACACCCTGGGTAAGACACAGAGGCCGGCCCTGAACAGAGAGGAGTGGCGAATCTTTGTTGCTGCCCTGCATGTGGCATGGTGGGTAGCCAGTAAGTATTTGAGTCGGCATAACCCTGGACCTTACCCAGATGTTCGTATGAAAATCAATCTTTGTCCCCGTGTTCGTTCACGCGAGGACTTATTTCGCTGTTAATTAAGGAACCATTGTTCTACGTATGTAAATCCCCACACCACACCACACCTCACCACACCACACCACACGATGTCGTGAATCCATCGGTTCTTAAAAAACCAAAAAGACCATTGTGTGGGATTCTCTCCCTTTTCTCTTTTGTTTGTTGCTATCCTATTTTCTGCGCACTTCGTTAGCCACAACTGTGTGACAATTTTCCACAATGCTATGGTGATGATGCTGATGATGACGTCAATAGGGATGATAATCATGATGCCATGAAGTTCCATTCCAGATTGAGAATATGCGTGACTGAGCTGTGCTGTACATTTCCTTTCAGAATCGTTACAATTATGCTGTCGTCCATTATGGACGACAGCATAATTGTAACTATTCTGAAAGGAAACGTAGAACAACAAGAGATAGACAGATGGAAGTCCATGATCGCCAACGCCATGCGGCAGGGCACCTGATGATGATGATGATGATGATGGTATGCTGTCGTTACCAGGCCTGAGGGACCCTCCATGGGTATGCCGGGGGCTCTTTCAGTATAAACAGTATCCCCACCCTCTGGAAATTTTGTGTTAGAAATTTCCTCTTTTCTGTCACTCTCTTTGTTTCTGCTTTGTTCCTTTGCTTTCTGTCATTTCTTCCTGTCATTTTCTGGCTTGCTGGTCCATTCACCTGTATGTGTTTAATAAAGTCTTA
>JAPXFY010000033.1:2468078-2475578 GCA_030674185.1 Monoplex corrugatus
CAGAACCCAACCCAACCCAACCCAACCCAACCAACCAACCAACACCAACACAACACAACACAACACAACACAAACAACACAACAAACACAACACAACAACACACACAACACAACACGCAACGCAATGCAGCAACAAGCACAACAACGCAACCAACACAACACAAGCACAACAAACAACACAAACGCAATGCAGCAACATACACAACAACGAACGCAATGCAGCACAAGCACAACACAACACAACGCAATGCAGCACATAGACAACAACACAACACACACAACGCAATGCAGCAACACAGCACAACACAACGCAATGCAGCAACACAGCACAACACAACATACAACGCACAACGCAACGCAATGCAGCAACACAACACAACGCAATGCAGCAAGCACAACACACACACAACACACACAATGCAACACAGCAACACATAGCCAACACAAACACAACGCAATGCAGCAACACAACACACACAACGCAATGCAGCAACACAGCACAACACAAACAACGCAAACAACACAACACAACACAACAAGCACAACACAGCACAACACACACAACGCAACAGCAACACAACACAACACACGCAATGCAGCAAACACACAACACAACAACACAACGCAACGCAAACACAACACACACAGCACAGCAAACACAACACAACAACGCAATACAACACAACACAACACAACAACACAAGCAAGCACAACACAACACACACAACAACACAACCAAAACAACACAACACAGCACACACCAAACACAAACACAACACAAACACAACACAACAACACACAAACACAAAACAACACAACAAAAAACACAACACAACACACACACACAAACACAACACACACAACACAACACAACAACAAACCACAACACAACACAACACAACAACAAACACAACACACAACACAGACACAACACACACAACACAACACACAGCACAACACAAAACAACAACAAACAAACACACACACAACACAACACAAACAACACCAAAAACAACACAACACAACAAACACAAACACAACAACACACACAGCAACAAAACAAACACAAAACACAACACAAACAACACAAACACAAACAACAAACACAACACAACACAAACCACACAACCACACAAACACAACACAACAAAACCAACACACACACAACACACACACACAACACAACAACAACACAAAACAACACAACCACAATACACACAACCAACAACACGACACGACAACACACAACATACATTAATCACAGCAAACAATCGAAAGACACAACTAACAGCAAGCAATCTGTAACACATGTACGAACAATCTATTACGCAAAACGAACAAAAAACGCAGAATTACACAAAAACATGAAACAAATCAATACCGACACATACAAAAAAAATTAAAATCGCAAATCAAAAAAACGCATCAGATATACAGCACAATGTTCATGTATGAAAAATGTTTGATGTGAAACAGACAAACAAGCGTCAGTTAAAAATGCTTCTTTTTCTTTTTCAAGTGGATTGTTGCATGTGTGGGTGGTGTGGTGTGTGTGTGTGTGTGTGTCTGTGTGTTGTGTGTGTGAGTAGTGTGTGTGTGTGTGTGAGTATGTGTGTTTCGTTGCTTGATTTAACGTCTTTTCACTATAAGTGATATTAGACGGGGAAAAATGGCATGGAGGATGAAATAAGGGGGGGGGGGGTGTGGAGGGGAGAGGGGAACAGAGTAAGGGACGTAAAAAAAAAAATTAAAAGGAAGCGGCAAGGTCTTAAGAAAAAGGATATGGATGAACAGAGAAATGAAACTAGAACAACGCTAACATCAATAATGTAAAAGAAAAATCGTCATAAAAACAAAACAAAACAAAACATATTCATAATTATAATAATAATCTTAAAGTAACGCATTAACAGGACTGTGAACCAATGATTCTGAAATTTTAACTAACAAAACTTGATCCGATACTACTTCTTTAAAATGCGTTTCAAGATAGTTTCCTTGTGTAAACGTCTTTGGTAAAAAGGAACGAAGCTTTCTGCAGTAAAACAAACAGTGATACAATGTGAATTGTTCGCCACAAATACATAAAACGTTGTTACAATATTTTGTTTTCAAAGCGTTCAGTTGAATGCGAAAATATGTCATAACAATTAATCTCAAATGATATAACGAGGAATACTGCAAATTTTTACAGATATTTTGAACTGAAAGTTTGATTCTTTTTTGAGACACAAATTTTTCATTTAAATGTTCATGAAATCGAATCCATGATGCTAATTCTAGCGAGTTGCAAGCTTCTTTTACCGAGGTGTTAACATGTAATTCTATGGAATTTTCAGAATGGAGGGCACCGGATTTAGCTGCTCTGTGTGTGTGTGTGTGTGTGTGTGTGTGTCTGTGTGTGTGTGTCTGTGTGCGTGTGTGTGTGTGCGTGTGTGTGTGTATGTGTGTGTGTGTGTGTTGTGTGTGTGTGTGTGTGTGTGTGTGTGTGTGTGTGTGTGTGTGTGTGGTAGCTCGGTTGGTTGTGTGGTGGTCACTGGTTTAATGTCTATTCACTTAAGTGATTTTAGACCCCCCCCCCCCAAAAAAAAAAGTAAAAGTAAATAAACAAATAAATGAATAATATATGCATATAATAATAGCAATAGTAACGATAATAATTATAAGAAGAAGAATAGTAGTAATAATAACAATAATAATAATAAGAAGAAGAAGAAATACATAAATAAATAATAAACAAATAAATGAATGAATAAACAAAGAAATAGATGCGTAAAGAACAAAACAAAACAAAACAGACAAACAAACAAACAAACAAACAAACAAACAAAACCAGAAGAAACAAGCAATGTGGGGAAAGGGAATAGAAACAGAAAGGGCAAGTGCAGGTGTTTATGTGTAGTCAGTCTTGGCTAAAAAAACCCAACGAAGTTCAAGTTTAAATTCATATTACTTAAAGCCCACTCGACCATTAGAAAACATATTGGGGCTAAAATCATGTGAAAAACAAGCAAGAAGCAAGGAAAAGTCAAATGGCGAAGAGAAGCGAAAACATAACAAATGAAGTAGCATACTACAACAAATGTTTAAACAATAAACTAGCTAACTGCAGCTATGAACAGAGAGAGGAACGAATTATAAATATTTAACTACTGGACTTTTAGACAGGCTGACGAAAAATTCGTTAATACTAATGATTCAAATAAGTCAGAAATTGTGTATTTAGAAAGTACCAGAATGTGTCGTTTTATTCTAATGCAACAAAGTAAATGATTGGTCGTTATTTTCTGTCCACAAAGACAGACAAAATTTCCGATATACTTTGTTTTGAATGCATCGAGATTCCGCCTGTACATAAGGGACTGTATAAATCTATTAACATTAAACTGTTTAATTAATTTAACATTAAACTGTTTAATTAATTTGCTGATTATAAAATTTATGCTGTCAGTATTGTACTTTTTCTGATTTCTTGAAACAGTTTCCAAACATAGGTGCCCACTAAGTTACAAGATTCATTCAAGGAGAAAGCTTTATGTTGTTTGATTCTGGTGAACCTTTAGCTCCCCGTTTGGCAGCCCTGTCAACCACATCGTTATGATGAAACAATCAATGAGATGGTATCGAACTGAAAGTAAGATCAGTGCTTCTTAAGGATAAGAAATGAATTAAGTGGCTAATTTCTATTACTATTTCAGATCTAGTGTCTAATTTTATTAATTCAAGAGCCTGAAGCACTGATTTGGAATCAACGCAGAAAAGGATTTGTGATATTATCCTAGGATAATTTACTAAGTAATTCAAAGCCATCAGTATTGCAAAGAGTTCAGCTGTAAATATTGATTTGTTGGGTCCTATATGGAAAGATTTCTCTATTTTAAGAGCTGGTATTAGAAACGCAGAACCTGCTTTTTTTCTCAATTAATGACCATCTGTGTAGATTTTTAAATGATTGGGATAAAAGTGTTCAATATGACATTTAACTCGACTCGCTAATAAGTTGATATTATCTTTTTTCTTTAAATCAGTGTGGTGTATGTCAAAGTTTGCTCTTAAGAGTTCCCAACAAGGTACTGGTGAAAACGAAAATCTTGTCAGATATAGGATCAGCTTCTAAATCAATTCCAGAGCCATGTGAACATATTGATTTAGCTCGTTTCGGAAAGTCAGTGTCTGATCTTAATTTTTGATCTCAAAACATTTTCAACGGTAGTATTTCTTAACAGAAATTTGGTAGAGACGAGTTTCCTTTGTTCATCAAGCGGCAACGTATCAATTCACCGTATGTACGGAGGTTGGAAGCATGCATCGGAAGACCAAGCACAAGTTTTAAACTTTTGCATTCTGTATTTTGCAGTTTTTGTTTTAGTTTTTTTTGTCTCGGTGCGCTAAAGAATATTTCCTGGGCATATGTTAGCTTAGATCTAATGAGTTGGTTTGTGTGTGTGTGTGTGTGTGTGTGTGTGTGCGTGCGTGTGTGTGTGTGTGTGTGTGTGTGTGTGTGTGTGTGTGTGTGTGTGTGTGGTGTGTGTGTGTGTTAGTGTGTGTGTGCGTGCTTGCATGTGATAGCTCGGTTGGTTGTGTGCGTGCCTGGGTGCGTGTGTGCGTGTATGTATGTATGTATGTATGTGTGTGTGTGTGTGTGTGTGTGTGTGTTGTGTGTGTGTGTGTGTGTGTGTGTGTGTGTGTGTGTGTGTGTGTGTTCTTTTGTCAGTTTTATCAACAGACATTTAACTCAAACACCACATCAAATCTTTGTCAGACCATTTTTTTTTCTTAATCTCTTCCCCATTGCTTTGAAAAGTTCTTCCCCCTGTTATGCTGAAAACAATTCTCCTTTTTTCTTTGTTTTTTTTTTTCCCGATAGTTTTTGTTTGTTTGTTTAAGTTACCTAGTTATTTGTTTGTTTGTTTGTTTGTTTGTGTTTCTCTCTGTGTTTTTTACCACTGCTCATAGACACACTGGCATTTCATTTGGTCCCTTTTTTATCCACTGGACGAGGCGGCAGGGAAGGTTTAGTCTTTTTCTTATTATCCGTTGTTTGGTGTCTGTTTGTGATCGTGCATTCGCGCTTGACAAAGGCCGGTTGGCCGAAAATTTGCGCCTGTCTTGTCTTGTTGTATTGAATAAGCGTTCTTTTTGGTTTACTTGTTCTTCTGGTTCCTGTTTGCTTGGACGCGGGCAGTCGCACTTATTTTGGATCCTGTGTTTTTGTGTCATAAAAAGTCATCTTTGAATCAGATCTGTTGCGTCTTTATCATTCTTTTGTTTGTCAATTTGTTTGTGTGTTTGTTTATTTGTTTGTTGTTTTCTGTAGATGTGAAGATGAGAAGGGTTGGTGTGTCTGCTTGTGCTTATCGGTATGACATGTGTTGGATTTCTGTCTGATGCACGTGCTCAGTAGCAAGAAACTCTGGGGACAGCAAGACAACAGAAGGTCCTCAGAGGAGAAACCCCAGTCAAACAAGTGTTACGGCTCTTAACTCCTGACACTCTAAGGGGGCCGGGCCACATCCAGGTCATGACTCCTGGGTGCCTCTCTGCTGTCGCCATTTTTTTCTTCTGTATATGTCTGCAATGAGAATAGAAAACAATATAAGCTCTTTCCAAAACATCAAAAGAGGAGTCAGACAAGGTTGTGTTTTGTCACCAGATCGGTTTTCACTATAGCGAAAACATCATGAGAAACCTAGAAGAAGACCCTGGATTAAAGGTTGGAGGGAAAATGATAAACAACATTCGGTACGCAGATGACACCGTGCTAATTGCAGAAAATGAAAGGGACCTACAAAACCTTGTGAATATACTAGAAACAGAAAGCAAAGGTAAGGGGTTGGAACTAAACAGCATGAAGACTGAAGTCATGGTGATCCGTAAAAAACATGAAATCCCCTCATGCAAAGTAACAGCAAATGGCACAACCTTGACACAGGTTAATAGCTTCAAATACCTGGGAACGGCAGATGCACATCGGAAATAGCTGGCAGAATCGGCCAAGCCAAAACAGCATTCAAGAAGATGACAAGCATTCTTACCAACAAGTGCCTATCAATTAACATCAGGAAGAGAGTCCTTGAATGTTATATAGAACCAATACTGTTGTACGGATGCGAGGCGTGGACAGTCAGCAAGCAAAGCCAGAGCAGGATCGAGGCAGCCGAGATGTGGTTTCTCAGAAGAATGTTGAGAGTACCATGGACAGCAAAGAAAACAAACAAGACAGTCTTGATGGAGGCAGACACAAGTCGATCACTGATAAGGAAGATTAGGAAAAGACAAGCAACATTTATAGGCCATTTTATGAGGAATGGGGATTTGGAGCACCTGGTCACAACGGGAAAGCTGGAGGGAAAGAGAGCACCAGGTAGACTCAGGGAGAGAATGCTGGACGGACTTGCAGAGTGGCTGGGGATGAAGAGGGTGGGGGAGATGCTGGGGGCAACGAGATAGAGATGGTTGGATGTCCATGGTCGCCAACGCCATGCGGCAGGGCACCTGATGATGATGATGATATGTCTGAATGTGTGTCAATGGCAGATGTGATACGTCTAGTGTGTCATTTAGTGACTTCGTGCTTGTCACCTCTCACTCTCAGCCTGCGCCGTTGGCTAGCACTGCTGCTTGCAGCTATGGAAAAGAAGAGCAGAATGCGTAAGTCTCTTCCTGTCAGTACATAGCCTCTCCATCAGCAAGCCCTACGTTATGCCTCTTCGTGGCAACATGTGGTAACTGAGCACCTCACGGACTCAGGATAAATCTCGACGGACTCGGAGGAGGTCTGGGCCCCAGACGTGCGGCATGCAGGCCCACCGGCGTGTGGATATGCCCTGGTGCCCACGAACCTGACTCCCAGCTATGGGTAAATAGCTCCACTGCCTTGTGGACATCTCGGGAGAGAATAAGGCTAGCGGAGAGACCGCAAAAACAAACAAACAAACAAACAAACAAACAAGCAAACAAACAAACAAACAAACAACAACAACAACAAAAAACAATGGAAGGCAACGGGAAACCACCATCGTAGTCTCACAAGAACATTATGGATAAAACAAAGAACATTCATAGGCCATTTTATGAGGAAAGGGGAATTGGAACACCTGGTCACAACGGGAAAGCTGGAGGGAAGGAGAGCACCGGGTAGACCCAGGGAGAAGATACTAGACGGACTTGCAGTCACCTGTATGTGTTCAATGAAGTCTTAATACTTCTTCTTAGGATTGATGTTTGGGTGCGTTTATTAAGTGCATTTTTGGCTGTAGGGAGGTGAGATATTCGGAGGCAATTATAGATAATTTATGCCTGTTTTTGTATATGTTTTGGTGTTCTTAAGTATGCTTAAAGTTGTATTCAGGTGTGCTTTTTAAATTCCCTGTGCGATAAATTGGACGGAGTGGTCACGCCAGGGACACGTCCTTAGATTATGTGGACGAATACATTGATATGTGTACTTAGTTTTTTGTCCTATTGAAGTTTTGTATGTTTTGAAGCGGTTATAGCCCT
>JAPXFY010000033.1:2495578-2502091 GCA_030674185.1 Monoplex corrugatus
CGTAACAAAAAAAAACAACAAAAAAATCAATTATCATTCTAAGGTCACCTTGTTAAACTTGTCTGACTGTGTAGCTGTTCATGGCCTGATATCGTGCTGATCTCACCTTCCACTTCCATGCAGAATTTCTCAAATCCAACACAGTTTGCACTACCCATTCAGCTAGCATAGACCAATGTTCTGAGCTTACCACTTTATGCTTTGTGGCTTCGTCTATGCTAGCTGAATGAGTAGCGCAAACTGTGTTGGATTTGAGAAATTCTACATGGAAGATAACTCCGTGACTCTCAAGAGTTATGTTGCTTAGTTAACAACCCCTGTTGTTGAAGTAAAGCAACGATGGGAGATGCCGGCTGCTAGGTGTCGAGACTGTATAGTAAAGGGGAAGGAGCTGGCAGCTATGTGAGCTGGTGGCAGGTGGGGGGGGGGGGGCTGCCCAATAGAGAGATGAAGACCAGAGTGGGGCGAGAGAGGGGTCGTCCATTCTCTCTTGGTCCAGAGGCTAGGCTGGACCTGGTTGGTGCGCGTTGTGTGGCTATGTCCGGGGTTTGTCATCTCCCCACCTTGCCATTCGGTTTGTAAACAAGGTGACTGATGACTGGGTCCGAATGGGTTATGCAACGTTTGGACAGCACCCCTTTGCTTGATGAAATGACTATTGAGTGACGTCGGAAGCTTGTGAGGTGATTGTCCAGAGTGGTGAGGCATTGGTGCTCCGTAGGGAGAAGAGTGACAGAATGGTTCAGACGTTCGCCTGTCTGTAACTAAACTCGAGGTTCCAGGGTTCGCTCCCCGTAGAGGCCTCGACTGTTCTCCTCAGTTTGACCGGAAAATCGAACTTAACGTCTAGTCCTTCGGAAGGGGACGAAAAACGAGTAGGACCCGTGTGCCTTCTGGCTGCGCACGCTAAAGATCCTACTGCAGTGGAAAATTGTGAAGAACAGGGCATTGCCTGGTTGCCTTAGTATAAAAACACTGGAAAGATAGGTTGATTTCCCTGGTCCCACCTTTTGAAGACCAATTAGCCTTCTTGCCTTTCTGAAGTCTGGGTTTAAAAAAAGTGAATATGAATATGAATTTGAAGCGAGGGAAAGGGGATAGGCGCCGCCCTCGTGGTGCTGGCCCCGGGAAAAAGTTGAGGTCTCTGCCACCTCACTCCCCTACGACCCCAGGGTTATGAAACTATCTAGGTAGGACCTCAGGACCTGGCCAGCTCGTGGGTTTATGTGCAGGCTTAAAACTTGTGCCGTGATCATTCTGGATCTTCTCCATCACATGGCACCTGTGACGATAGTGCACATGGAATTCATTCCGAGCGCGGAGACGTCCTCTTGAGAAACTGAAACTGAAACTGAAGCGGTGTTTCTTGTGAACTTCGAGTTGGAATCTTAAGTGTCGGTGATTCATGGGTGTTTGTTGGTGGAGGTCTCATCACCAAGGGGTATACACTGGTGCGTCTCTCTCTAGGCGTCTGTTTCCGGGACTGAGCGATTACTGTCGTTACCAATGGGCGTTGTATGCTGTAACCAGAACAAAACAAAACAACGACAACAACAACAACAAAAGCAAAACAAAACAAAACAAAAACAAAAAACAAAAAACAAAAAATAGGAAAAATAATCAGAACGCCTATCTTATGCAACAAGACAAGACAGGCGCAAAATTTCGGTCAACTAGCCTTTGTCAAGCGTAAAATTACAAACAAACAAACACCAGATACAAAAATTAGGAGAAAAAGACTGAAACTTCCCTGCTGCTTCGTCCAGTGAGAGAAAAGGACTGGTTGCATTAAATATGTGTTCTGATTATTTTTTCGTATTTTTTTTTTCTGGTCCCTGTTTGCTTGAACGCGGGCAGTTACAATTGTTTTGGATTTTGTATACAGTGGTCGAAATAGGTCAGGTCAGTACAGGCACTGTTGAACATCCCAAAATGTCCCACAGCAATGCTGGGTCTTCTCTCGTGGGCGACTCCAAGGCGGCTTGACATCGCTGGGTCTGATGGCCTTCCTGGCACTGGGACTTCTGCTGATTAAACTTGGGTGCATATTGAGGAGCCGGAACAATCAGCATAGCATCAATGCCATTAACAAATGCTTATCAATTAACATCATGAAGAGAGTTCTTGAAAGTTACATAGAACCGATAATGTTATACGGTTGTGAGGCGTGGACAGTCAACAAGCAAAGCCAGAACAAGATTGAGGCAGCCGAGATGTGGTTTCTAAGAAGAATGTTGAGAGTTCCTTGGACAGCAAAGAAAACAAACGAGACAGTCTTGATGGAGGCAGACACAAGAAGATCACTCATAAGGAAGATTAGGAAAGACAGGCAACATTTATTAGTCATTTTATGAGAAAAGGGGAATTAGAGCACCTGGTCACAACAGGAAAGCTGGAGGGAAAGAGAGCACCGGTAGACCCAGGGAAAAAAATATTGAACTTGCAGAGTGGCTGAAGAGAGTGGAAGATGTGCTTGAGGCAACAAAGGCTAGATACATATGGAGGGCCATGGTCGCTGGCGCCATGTGGCAGGGCACTTGATGATGATGATGATGATGATGATGATGATGATGATGATGATGATGATGATGTGCATCAATGCTGCTGATGTTGCACAATAGCTCAGACATAAAAACAAATGTTCCGTTTTCTAAAAAAAAAAAAATCAAAAAAATCTGGTGTACTTTTTGACATTTCTAGATTGCCTGCTTCCCCTACAACACTTTTAAAAAAAATCTATCTACCCCCTCCCCTTCCCCATTCCTTCTCTTCCTTTCCATCTTCACCTTCATTCCAACTAATTCTTCCCCCTGAATCTGATGGCTGGAAATGTTAATAATAGGAACTCAACACCTGTGTTCCTTACCTTCCGTTGATTTATTTCCCCTTCTCAAGTCGTTACAGAAGGATACGGTTACACTTGGCAAGTGTGGCAACACTTGTTGTGCTGTCCCTGATGACTGTATACACATACCCACGCACACCATGTAAATTATTAAAAAAAAAGAGTCGCTAGTTGTTGTTGATGTTCTCGTCGTGGTGGTCGTTATCATCATCGTTATCATCTTTGTCCTCTCTCTCCCATCTTCCTCCTCCACATCTTGGAACTCCACATCTCTATATCATTCCCCTACCCCTCCACATCATTACAATTATTATCTCTATATTATTCACATCACTTTGTCTTTGTTGTTGTTGTTGTGGTTTTATTCTAACAACCATTTTCACTCCATTCAACCGAACGTAAAAAAATTGACCTGGAGAGGGATGGGCTCCGCCAGGTTTGAATTACCCAAGACACACTGTATGAAAAATAGCATACAGAGAACATAACTCTTGAGAGTCACGTAGGAATTATCTCCCATATTGCAGAACTTCTCAAATCCGACACAGCTTGCGCTACCCATTCAGCTAGCATAGAAGCAGATACAAAGCACAAAAAGAGCAAGCTCAGAACAATCCTATAAAAAGGAGCGCCCAAGCCTACCTTTATACTCTGCAACTACCCTACACACAACTATGAGAGAGGAGAGAAATACATACAATATATTGGTTTTATTTTCAAGATTGACAGTCTTTTATTCTTGAATGGGTAGCGCAAACTGTGTTGGATTTGAGAAGTTCTGCAATATGGGAGATAATTCCAACGTGACTCTCAAGAGTTATGTTCTTTGATTAATATCTTAAACATTCTCCCTGCTTCCCTCTTATTTCTTTAGCATACAGAGATTATACCGGACCTATCGTAACCCGGGTTACCAATGACAGCACCAACTGCCGACTTTACCAGGACAGACGCGAACAAAAATGAGCTAGTAGGAAAAATCCCCACAGAAACCATTCTGCAAAGACCCAGGCCTTGGCATACAACTGACAGAGCTGAATGAAAAAACCTCACAGAAACCATTTTGCAAAGACTCAGGCCTTGGCACACAACTGACAGAGCTGAATGAAAAAAACCCTCACAGAAACCATTTTGCAAAGACCCAGGCCTTGGCACACAATCGACAGAGCTAGAGGAATCTTTTGAGAAGTTCTTTAATGCGGCTCTCCAATGCGGCTCTTCACAGAGTTTAGAGAAAAGTGGAAAAAGAAGGAATCAACAGAATATCTCTGCGCATTTTGCATCATCAATATGAAATCTTTAATGGGGACGAATGTGTTGACAAATGACATTTTATTAAAAATCCAAGTGAGTTTTTGCCAGAATAAACTGTCTTACCCATCATTCCATTGCTGGTCCACAAAATGAGTTCTTTCTGTTTTAACAATGTAAAATCAACATGCATGCACTTTGAAATGTTTGTATCCGTTCGTGGACTTTTAGTTTCCACTTGCACTCGAATACGCGAATAGGTTTCTAGATGTAAATCTCTGTCTGTCTGTCTGCGTCTCTGTCTCTCTCCCTCTCTCTCCTTCCTCTCTCTCTCTCTCTCTCCCACTCTCTCTCTCTCTCTCGCACTCTCTCTCCTCTTTTCTCTCTCTGTCTCTCCCCACTCTCCCTCTCTCCTTCTTCTCTCTCTCTCCCCCACTCTCTTTCTCTCCCACTCTCTCTCTCCCCCACTCTCTCTCTCTCTGTCTCTCTTCCCCACTCTCTCTTCTCTCCTACTCACTCTCTCTCTCTTCTCTTCCCCACTCTCTCTGTCTCCCTACTCTCCCCCACACTCTCTCTCTCTCTCCCACTCTCTCTCGCTTCTCTCCCCCACTCTCTCTCTCTCTCCCACTCTCTCTCTCTCTCCCACTCTCTCTGTCTCTCTCCCACTTTTCTCTCCCAATCTCTTTCTTCTCTCCCTCACTCTCTCTCTCTCTCCCACTGTCTCTCTCTTTCTCCCCCACTCTCTCTCATCATCTCTCTTCTCTCCCCCTCTCTCTCCCCCACACTCTCTCTCTTTTCTTCCCCACTCTTTCTCTCTCCCCCACTCTCTCCCTCCCACTCTCTCTCCCCCACTCTCTCTCTCTCTCTCCCACTCACTGTGTCTCTCTCCCCCCTCTCTCTCCCCCTCTCTCTCTCCCCCCTCTCTCTGTCTCTCTCTCCCCCTCTCTCTGTCTCCCTACTCTCTCTGTCTCTCTGTCTCTCTCCCACTCACTGTCTCTCTCTCCCCCCTCTCTCTGTCTCCCTACTCTCTCTGTCTCTCTCTCCCACTCACTGTCTCTCTCTCCCCCCTCTCTCTGTCTCCCTACTCTCTCTGTCTCTCTCTCTCTCTCCCACTCACTGTCTCTCTCTCCCCCTCTCTCTGTCTCCCTACTCTCTCTGTCTCTGTCTCTCTCCCACTCTCTCTCTCTCTCCCATTCACTGTCTCTCTCTCCCTCCCCTCTCTCTGTCTCCCTACTCTGTCTGTCTCTCTCCCACTCTATCTCTTGTCTCCCTCACTCTCTCTCTCTCCCACTCTCTCTCTCTTTCTCCCCCACTCTCTCTCACCCTCTCTCTCTCTCTCTCCCTCTCTGTGTTTATATCAAATATGCACAATAAAAGGTTCTGCATGTGATGTCAGTGGCTGGCTCATGAAACATGAACATACCCAGCGTGTGACCCACAGATTTTAGCTCGTAACTTTTACCGTTGGAAATATTAATTCTCATTATCATCATTATCTTCTCTCTCTCTCTCTCTCTCTCTCTCTCTCTCTCTCTCTCTCTCTCTCTCTCCTCTCTCTCTCTCTCTCTCTCTCTCTCTCTCCTCTCTCTCTCTCTCTCTCTCTGCGGGTCCCAGTAGCTCAGTTGGTTTGGGCGTCGGATTCACATGCTAATGGTTGTGGGTTCGAATCCCGGGGTGCGCTACATTAAAACTGGCCTTCTCACTGTGCCATCTTAACATCATTGTTGTTCTGGTGGTGTCGGTATAGGATTAGATAAGTCCCCCCATTAAAACTGGCCTTCTCACTGTGCCATCTTAACATCATTGTTGTTCTGGTGGTGTCGGTATAGGATTAGATAAGTCCCCCCATTAAAACTGGCCTTCTCACTGTCCCATCTTAACATCATTGTTGTTCTGGTGGTGTCAGTGTAGGATTAGATAAGTCCCCCCATTAAAACTGGCCTTCTCACTGTCCCATCTTACATCATTGTTGTTCTGGTGGTGTCAGTGTAGATTAGATAAGTCCCCCATTAAAATGCTTTCATGTCCCATTTAAATCATTGTGTTCTGGTGGTGTCGGTATAGGATTAGATAGGTTCCCTTTTCCCTTCCCCAACTTCCCTGGGATGGTTATCCCCGTCGGCCATATCACCTGAGGTGGGTGTCGACGTAAAAACCGAACCAAATCAATCAATCAATAATCAATCAATCAATCCCAAACAAATTTAATCAATCAATCTCTCTCTCTGTCCTCTCTGTCTCTTGTCTCTCTCTCTCTCTCTCTCTGTCTCTCTGTCTCTGTCTCTCTGTCTCTGTCTCTCTCTGTCTCTGTCTCTCTGTCTCTGTCTCTTTCTGTCTGTCTGTCTGTCTGTCTGTCTCTTTCGCTTTCTTTCTTTCTTTTTTTCGTTTTTTTTTTCCATTCTCTTCAGATGTATTTC
>JAPXFY010000033.1:2502191-2512191 GCA_030674185.1 Monoplex corrugatus
CTTGTCTTGTTGTATTGAATACGCGTTCTGATTCTTCTTTCGTGGTTTTTTGTTTTTTGTTTTTTTTTTTTTTTGTTTTTGCTTAGCAGCGAGCTGGACAATCTGAAATGGAGAAAGGCCATGCAAGTTCAAAGTCTCTTTCATGTCTTTGATCCAGGACTCCTTTTTAAAAGTTTTTTTTAGGATCAAGGCATTCATGGAGATAGTTTTATGCTCACTTTTTTCTGTTTACTTTTTTTGTCCCCAATTTTATACACCACTTTAATGGCCACAGAAGCTGGCACAGTTTTTTTTTTACAATGCAATGATGATGGTGTCGATGAGGATGATAATCATGATGCTATGGAGTTCCATCTACGATTGAGACTGCGTGACAGGGCTGTACTCTACGCTTACTATCATAACATATCCTGGCGTCAACCAGGCCTGAGAGATACACACACCTTCGGTGGTGGTCAGAAAACATGAACAACACCCTCAGTGACGCATCCGTGAAGTGGACGAGACTAGACTGTGCGGTCCCAGTCTTCCCAATGAACCCATAGCACGCCCAAGTCTGGGTAGGAGCTGGTTAGAGCCGAAAAATCCCAGAACGATATACTTTTAAAGGGACTGATGGGGATTCGAACCCACGACTTCCAGTCGGTAGTCTGTTGCGCTAACCACTACATTACGGTGACCGGTTGGTCCAGGCCTTCCTTGGTATGCCTCCAACTTCAACTCCGGATAACTACAGGTTGATCCAGATGCTGAGCTTGCATTCTGGTCACATGACTTCTTTCAGCCATGGAAAGTCCGTTGTTGGACGTAGGCCTTCCCCAGCTGCTTCCATTTACTTCGTTCCAGAGTTTTTCCTCTCCAGTTCTTGTCAAATCCATCTAGACCGTCTCTCCATCTAGTTTTCTGTCTTCCTCTATTGCGATGACTAAATCCACTTAATTCCTTGCTGATGAATATGATGGCGGATTGATGTTGTTTTCGACATTTACTTTTTTAATACGGATGTTTTCTGACCAGGTCAGATATGGTCTTGCTGATGGTTCTTCTCAAATAACACATTTCAAAAACGGTAATTTTGTGCTCCGTGGACTTGGTCATGGCCCAGGTCTGGCACTGATGTGTTAAGATGAAGCTGAAAATAGAACAAAAAAGGTCCATAAATAAATAAAAGAACCATAAAGGTCCATAAATAAAAAAGACCCATCATCATCATCATCAGGTGCCTTGCAGCATGGCGTTGGCGATCATGGACTTCCATCTGTCTCTATCTCTTGTTGCCCCAAGCATCTCCTCCACCCTCCTTGTCTTCAGCCACTCTGCAAGTCCGTCTAGCATCTTCTCCCTGGGTCTACCTGGTGCTCTCTTTCCCTCCAGCTTTCCCGTTGTGACCAGGTGCTCCAAATCCCCCGTCCTCATAGAATGGCCTGTAAATGTTGCCTGTCTTTTCCTAATCTTCCTGTGAGTGATCTACTTGTGTCTGCCTCCATCAAGACTGTCTCGTTTGTTTTCTTTGCTGTCCATGGAACTGTCAACATTCTTCTTAGAAACCACATCTCGGCTGCCTCAATCTTGTTCTGGCTTTGCTTGTTGACTGTCCACGCCTCACAACTGTGCAACAGTATTGGTTCTATATAACATTCAAGAACTCTTTTCCTGATGTGAATTCATAGACATTTGCTGGTAAGAGTACTTTTCATCTTAAGACCCATAAAGGCCAATAAGTAAGAGACCCATAAAGACCCGTAAATAAAAACCCATAAAGGCCTCTAAACAAAAACCCCATAAAGGCCCATAAAGGCCAATAAACAAAAAGGACTTGTAAAGGCCCATAAATAAATGACCCATAAAAAAGTCCATAAACAAAGGTCCATGAATAAAAGATCCATAAATGCCCATAAAGAAAAGAATCATGAAGGATCATAAGTAAAAGACCCATAAAGGTACATAAACAAATGATCCATATAGGCCCATAAATAAAAGACCCATAAGACCCATAAATAGAAGACCCATATAGGCCCATAAACAAAAGACCCATGAAGGCCCATGAATAAAAGACCCAAAAGGCCCATAAATGAAAGACCCCAAAAGGCCCATAAATAACGACCCAAAGGCCCATAAATAAAGACACATAAAGGCCTTTAAATAAAGACCCAAAGGCCCATAAATAAAGACCCAAAAGGCCCATAAATAAAGACCCAAAAGGCCCATAAATAAAGACCCAAAGGCCCATAAATAAAGACCCAAAAGGCCCATAAAGAAAACCATAAAGGCCTACAAATAAAAGACCCAACTGGCCCATAAACAAAAGACCCATTACTGCCATAAACAAAAGACTCATAAGGTCCAAAAATAATAGACCCATAAAGGCTCATAAACAAAAATTCATTAATAACAGACCTATGAAAGCCCATAAATACATGTAACACACCCATAAGGTCCATAAATAACAGACCCATAAAGACCTATAGATAAAAAATCCACATAAAGGTCCATAAAGAAAACACCCACACAGGCCAATAAACACAAAACCCATAAAGATCCATAAATAAAAGACCCAAAAACCTATAAATAAAACACACATAAAGTCCCATAAAAAAAGACCCACACAGGCCCATAAACAAAAGACCCATAAAGGTCCATAAATAAAAGACCCATAAAGACCCAAAATGAAAAACCTATAAAGGCCCATAAATAAAAGACCCAAAAGTCCCATAAAGAAAAGACCCATACAGGCTCATAAACAAAAGACCATACAGGTCCATAAATAAAGGACCCATTAGACCCAAAATGAAGAAAACCCATAAAGGCCCATAAATAAAAGATCCATAAACAAAAGATCCATAAAGGCCCATAAATAAAAGACCCATAACAAAAGATCCATAAAGGCCCATAAACAAAAGACCCATAACAAAAGATCCATAAAGGCCCATAAATAAAAGATCCATAAACAAAAGATCCATAAAGGCCCATAAATAAAAGACCCACAAACAAAAGATCCATAAAGGCCCATAAACAAAAGACCCAAAAAAAAAGATCCATAAAGGCCCATAAACTAAAAGATCCATAAAGCCCATAAATAAAAGGCCCATAAACAAAAGATCCATAAAGGCCCATAAATAAAAGGCCCATAAACAAAAGATCCATAAAGGCCCATAAATAAAAGGCCCATAAACAAAAGATCCATAAAGGCCCATAAACAAAAGACCCATAAAGGACCATTAAATAAAAGGCACATAAACAAAAGATCCATAAAGGCCCATAAATAAAAGGCCCATAAACAAAAGATCCATAAAGGCCCATAAATAAAAGACCCATAAAGGCCCATAAAATAAAAGACCCATAAACAAAAGATCCATAAAGGCCCATAAACAAAAGCCCATAAAACAAAAGGCCCATAAACAAAAGGCCCATAAACAAAAGGCCCATAAACAAAAGGCCCATAAACAAAAGGCCCATAAACAAAAGGCCCATAAACAAAAGGCCCATAAACAAAAGATCCATAAAGACCCATAAATAAAAGACCCATAAAGGCCCATAAATAAAAGACCCA
Organism: Monoplex corrugatus; assembly: GCA_030674185.1. NCBI lineage: Eukaryota > Metazoa > Mollusca > Gastropoda > Littorinimorpha > Ranellidae > Monoplex > Monoplex corrugatus. The sequence goes on from JAPXFY010000033.1 coordinate 2,505,742, forward strand.
CAAACAAAAGATCCATAAAGGCCCATAAATAAAAGGCCCATAAACAAAAGATCCATAAAGGCCCATAAATAAAAGGCCCATAAACAAAAGATCCATAAAGGCCCATAAACAAAAGATCCATAAAGGCCCATAAACAAAAGATCCATAAAGGCCCATAAATAAAAGGCCCATAAACAAAAGATCCATAAAGGCCCATAAATAAAAGGCCCATAAACAAAAGATCCATAAAGGCCCATAAACAAAAGATCCATAAAGGCCCATAACTAAAAGACCCATAAACAAAAGATCCATAAAGGCCCATAACTAAAAGACCCATAAACAAAAGATCCATAAAGGCCCATAAACAAAAAAAAGACCCATAAAAGGCAACTGCCATAAATAAAAGGCCCATAAACAAAAGACCCATAAAGGCCCATAAATAAAAGGCCCATAAACAAAAGACCCATAAAGGCCCATAAATAAAAGGCCCATAAACAAAAGACCCATAAAGGCCCATAAATAAAAGGCCCATAAACAAAAGACCCATAAAGGCCCATAAATAAAAGGCCCATAAACAAAAGACCCATAAAGGCCCATAAATAAAAGGCCCATAAACAAAAGATCCATAAAGGCCCATAAATAAAAGGCCCATAAACAAAAGACCCATAAAGGCCCATAAATAAAAGACCATAAAAGACCCATAAGGCCCATAATAAAAGACCAATAAAAACCCATAAAGAAAAAAACCTATAAAGGCCCATAATTAAAAGACCCCAGATACAAGAAGATGCCACGTCTGTCTTCCTTTCTCCACCCCCCACCCCCACCCCCACCCCCACCCCCACCATCCCTTTGTCTGTAACGTTATCACTCTTCAGACGATATGCCGGTGCCAGTTTAATTTGATCAGCACCTATTTTCTGACTTGTTATTCGTTGGGTGGTTGGTTGGTCTATTGTATTGTATTGTATTGTATTGTATTGTATTGTGTTTGTGTTGTTTTGTTTCTTTGTATGTGCTAGTTGGTTTGTGTGGTACGGTATTTGGTGTCTCGTTCATTGGATTGTTGTTTTATTTGTTTGTTTGTTTGTTTGTTTGTTTTGTTTTGGCGTGATAGCTTCTTTTGTTGGTTTGTGTATGTTTGTTGATTTGTATCTTTGGTCCACACACACACACGTGTGCGCACGCGCGCGTGCATGCGCGCGCACACACGCACACACGTACGCATACAAGCACATACACACACACACACACACTGCTTACAATGTTACGTATACATAAGCGCGCACACAAAAACACACTCATACACATACACATACAATCACACACACTCACTCGCACACACACACAAAACATACACACACACATACACACATATATGCACACACGAACTAACACACACACACACATGCACACACACACACACACACTACCAATGCTTACAACCATACGCTTATGAAGGCGGACACACACACACACACACACAAACACACACACACACACATCACACACACACACACACACACACACACACACACACACACACACACACACAGACACACACACACACACACTCATACACCCAAAAGTTGAAATGGAAGTTAGAACTAAACCTGAAAAAAAAAAAAAAAACAAACAAACAACAACAACAAAAACAAAAAACAACAAAAACAAAACAACAAAAAACCCAACAACAACATAACAAACAAACAAACAAAGAAACAAACAAAAAAACTAAGCACTGATAGAGTTTCAATCTATCTTCAATTTCAGTTTCAATTTCTCGAGATAATGTCTTCTTGTTTAGAACAAAGTCCATATGCGCTGACGCCGCTCATGTCATGTGATGGAGAAGATAAACGGCAAAATAATAATTATTGATAATAAATAAATAAACCAAAATTAAAAACAAAGAACCGAAAAATAAGAAACAAAACAACCTCCCCCAAAACAAAACAAAACAAAACAAAGAAAGAAAAGAAAACAAAAACCAAACCAAACAAAAACAACAAGCCAACCAACCAAACAAACAAACCCAAACCAAACCAAACAAAATCGAACAAAAACAAAACAACAACAACAACAACAACAACAACAACAAACAAAATGATGAATCTGTCTTAGGAGACGATCCAATAAAACAGCGAGAATGTACTATCTTAACAAAAAATAATTATCGCTGCGTTTTCAAATTTTACGTGCGCCTAATACAATTATTCCGTGAACTAACTACAAATAAACGTGCAATTATCATGACGCCACTTGCAACCATTCTCTGACGGAGGTCACTTCAAAATGCTGACGAGAAAATCGCTCTAAAAATCACAGAAATTTTGAACGAAGACGGGCGAATAGCGTGAGAAGAGTCGCTCCGGCCACTTTTGCGATTTCAACAAAATGAATTAACTCTTTGACTCCCGCACCCTATTCTTCAACAGCCAAAAAAACCCCAACCTTAACCCTTTGACTCCCTCACCCTATCAACCAGTTTCCTGCGGATGCTGGTGGATAGGGTGAGGGAATCAAAGGGTTAAAGTTTTGTTTGGCCAGCGGGTTGACATTCCAGAATGCTGGTGGCCAGGTCATCATCTCACACCATCATTCCATATCATCATCATTCATCATCATCATCTATCACACATCATCATCATCATCATCCATTCATCATCACTATCATCATCCATCATCATCATCATCATCATCATCATCATCATCATCATCATCATAAAAAAATCAGGTGCCTTGCCGCATGGCGTTGGCGATCATGGACTTCCATCTGTCTCTATCTCTTGTTGCCTCAAGCATCTCCCCCACCCTCCCTGTCTTCAGCCACTCTGCAAGTCCGTCTAGTATCTTCTCCCTGGGTCTACCCGGTGCTCTCCTTCCCTCCAGCTTTCCCGTTGTGACCAGGTGCTCCAATTCCCCTTTCCTCGTAAAATGGCTTATGAATGTTACCTGCCTTTTCCTAATCTTCCTTATGAGTGATCTACTTGTGTCTGCCTCCATCAAGACTGTCTCGTTTGTTTTCTTTGCTGTCCATGGAACTCTCAACATCCTTCTTAGAAACCACATCTCGGCTGCCTCAATCTTGTTCTGGCTTTGTTCTGGTAGCTAGTGTGCGGGAGTCAAAGGGTTAAGAATTAGACGTGTTGCAGCAAGGGTTTCGTACTATCTTATTGAAAACAAACAAACAAACAAAAACACAAACAAAAAACAAAAAAACGGATGCGCGTCACTATTGCAGTGACTGTAAAACAGGTATAGAAGAAATGAGGGTGACGGCTTTTTAAATTGGATAGTTACCACCGACGAAACCTGGGTTATAGAAAGCAATGAGACAAAATAAGAAAAGGGGACATCCATGCGTTGCATGGCTCATTCGGACCCAGTCATCAGTCACTTTGTTTACAAACTGAATGGCAAGATAGGGGAGATCTCAAATCCCGGGACATAGCCACACAACGCGTAACAACCAGGTCCGTTTTTAGCGTCGGTTTCAATTTCTGAAGATGACGTCTACGTGCTCGGAATGAATTCCATATGCACTAACGTCACAGGTGCCATGTGATGGAGAAGATTCAGAATGGTCATGGCACAAGCCTTAAGCCTGCGCATAAACCCACGAGCTGGCCAGGTCCCGAGTCCTACGTAGATAGTGCCATAACCCTGGGGTCATAGGGGAGTGAGGTGGTATAGACCTCAATTTTTCCCAATAAGGAGATCCTTGTTTCTTGTTGCTCTGGTTAAAACAAACCCGACATATCATAGGTAGGGCTCTAGATCTATCTTGTGTGTGTGTGTGTGTGTGTGTGTGTGTGTGGTGTGTGTGTGTGTGTGTGTGTGTGTGTGTGTGTGTGTGTAGTGTGGTGTGTGTGTTGTGTGTGTGTGTGTATGTGTGTGTGTGTATGTTGTGTGATGTGTGTGTGTTGATGTGTTTGTGTGTGTGTGTGTGTGTGTGTGTTGTGTGTGTGTGTGTGTGTGTGTGCACCATCTTTCAAGTTAGTTTATGTGTCTGTGTTATGACACGACATTCATCTCTTTTTAGTTTTTAGTCAACAAGAGGCAAGAGAAATTAGAGCACCTAGTCACAACAGGAAAGCTGGAGGGAAAGAGAGCACCAGGTAGACCCAAGGAGAAAATATTGGACGGATTTACAGGGTGGCTGAGGACAGAGATGATGGGAGAATACTTGCAGCGACAAGGGATAGATTCGTATGGAGGGTCATGATCGCCAACGCCATGCGGCAGGGCACATGATGATGATGATGATAATAAATTATACTCTCTCTCTCTCTCTCTGTACACACACACACACACACACACACACACACACACACACACAACACACACACACACACACACACACACACACACACACACACACACACACACACACACACACGGGATAGATTCGTATGGAGGGCCATGATCGCCAACGCCATGCAGCAGGGCACATGATGATGATGATGATAATAAATTATAGTCTCTCTCTCTCTCTCTCTTTTGTCTCTGTCTCTCTGTACACACACACACACACACACACACACACACACACACACACACACACACACACACACATATATATATATATATATATATATACATATATATATATATAGAGAGAGAGAGAGGAGATATATATATATACATATATATATATATACTATGACAAATATATTCTAGACTAGATGTAGCCTATATATAGACTATGACATATTATAGTCTGCACACAGTCTAGGTAAACACTATAGTGGTAGAATGCGTGTTGTGGAGTGTCTGCGTGTAGGAGAGTGTGTGCGTGTGTGTGTGTGTGGGGGGGGGGGGGGGGGGGAACGAGGATGGTCGCAGTAACAGCTGACAAACTGACGTCGTCTCCAAACGTTTCATCCGGACAATGGAGGTACGACAGGAAATGGACTAAGAGCCGGTGTCCTGTCGGGTGAGGCTACACCTTGTAATTTCACCCACGGCGTTTTTTTTTTTTTTAATCTGTTCAAAACAATTATGAGATTTGTTTGTTTTTTTTCCCCCTTCCTCTTAGTTGTTTATACTCCCTGGAAATTTATGTTGTCCTTAAAACAATGTAGGACGACAGCTGGGACAGCCAAGCGGGTAAGACATCGGACTTATTACTCATAGGGTCTGCGTTCGTTTCTGTTTTAATCAGCATCTCTTGACTTGCTCAGTACCTCCTGCCTGGCTCAGTACCTCCTGTCTGGCTCAGTACCTCCTGCCTGGCTCAGTACCTCCTGCCTGACTCAGTACCTCCTGTCTGGCTCAGTACCTCCTGCCTGGCTCAGTACCTCATGTCTGGCTCAGTACCTCATGTCTGGCTCAGTACTTCCTATCTGGATCAGTACGTCATGTCTGGCTCAGTACTTCCTATCTGGCTCAGTACTTCCTACCTGGCTCAGTACTTCCTGTCTGGCTCAGTGCCTCCTGCCTGGCTCAGTATCTCCTGCCTGGCTCAGTATCTCCTGTCTGGCTCAGTATCTCCTGTCTGGCTCAGTATCTCCTGCCTGGCTCAGTATCTCCTGTCTGGCTCAGTGCCTCCTGTCTGACTCAGTGCCTGGCTCAGTACCTCCTGCTGGCTCAGTACCTCCTGCCTGGCTCAGTACTCCTGTCTGACTCAGTGCCTGCTCAGTACCTCCTGCCTGGCTCAGTATCTCCTGCCTGGCTCAGTACCTCCTGCCTGGCTCAGTGCCTGGCTCAGTATCTCCTGTCTGGCTCAGTACTTCCTGCCTGCTCAGTGCCTGGCTCAGTATCTCCTGTCTGGCTCAGTACCTCCTGCCTAGCTCAGTACCTCATGCTTGACTCTCTCTCCATCGATCCGAGAGATGGAATAAATATCCTTGACCTTAAATCACCCGGCACAGGTGTGTGGGATACACGACCTTTCCTGGAGGCACATGCTCTCCTGCAGGGCTGCTGGGAAGGGGTCCTGTGGCCTTGGCCTGCTTCCTCCAGTCCCAGTTCGTTGTATAATGGGCTGTTCGTGCTCTTCTGTGAACCTGACCTGTGCAGTATATTAAACAAAAGCACAACATAAAAAACAAATTGACACCGCAACAACATCAGCAGCTGTAGCAACAGCAACAACACACCACGCAAACAACAACAATCAATTATTTGACTGAACATCACCAACACTACGATCACTACCACCACCACGAAACAATAATAACAACAATGACAACAAATTACGATAAGAGCTTCGACATGCCAACTTGCCAATCGACAAACCAAACAACCATCCATTTAAGCAAGCAAGCAAGCAAGCAAGCAAGCAAGCAAGGGAGCAAGCAAACAAACAGCCGAGCAGCCAACCAACCAACCAGCCAACCAACCAACCAACCAACCAACCAACCTACAGACTGACCGACCGACCAATCAACCAACCAATCAACCAACCAGCCAACTAACCAACCAACCAACCAACCAACCAACCAACCAACCAACCAACCAACCTAC
>JAPXFY010000033.1:2521433-2523933 GCA_030674185.1 Monoplex corrugatus
TTTGCGTGCTTGTGTATATGTATGCGTATATGTATACGTGTACGTATGGGTGTGTGAGTGTGATTATATATGTGTGTGTATGTATACGTGTACGTATAGGTGTGTGTGAGTGTGTATATATATGTGTGTGTATTTATATGTGTACGTATAGGTGTGTGTGAGTGTGTATATATATGTGTGTGTATGTATACGTGTACGTATAGGTGTGTGAGTGTGTATATATATGTGTATATATATATACGTGTACGTATAGGTGTGTGTTTAGTGTGTATATATATATGTGTGTGTATTGTATACGTGTACGTATAGGTGGGGTGTGAGTGTGATATATATGTGTGTGTATGTATACGTGTACGTATAGGTGTGGTGAGTGTGCATATATATGTGTTGTATATATACGTGTACGTATAGGTGTGTGTGAGTGTGCATATATATGTGTGTGTATGTATACGTGTACGTATAGGTGTGTGTGTGAGTGTGTATAATATATGTGTGTATGTATACGTGTACGTAATGTGGTGTGTGTGTGTGTGTGTATATATGGTGGTGTGTATGTATACTGTACGTATAGGTGTGTGTGAGTGTGATATATATGTGTGTGTATGTATACGTGTACGTATAGGGTGTGTGTGAGTGTGTTATATATGTTTTGTATGTATACGTGTACGTATAGGTGTGTGTAGTGTGTGTATATATGTGTGTGTATATATGTCGTTGTGTGTATGTATATATTGTTGTATCGTATACGTTGTGGTGTGTGAGTGTGTGTAATATATGTGTGTGTATGTATACGTGTACGTATAGTGTGTGTGTGGAGTATGTAGTATTATGTGTGTGTATGTATACGTGTACGTATAGGTGTGTGTGAGTGTGCATTATATGTGTGATTATTATATACGTGTACGTATAGTTGTAGTGATATACGTGTACAGTATAGTGTGTGTGTGAGTGTGTGTACAGTGTACGTATGTGTGTATGTGCAACACACCCACGTTCATTCCCCACCTTTTCTCTCTCCCCCCCCCCCCCCTTTCATTAGGCTTTACCTGACAGACTTTCTGTTTTATCTTCATATTAACATTTGCCTCTGCTGCTGACAGCTGAACATTATGGCATTTGTTAAATGTCACCCGTTCTCACGAAGGGCTGGAGGTGCAGGACAAAACATGATACCTTTAATGAAGAACACACACACACTATACACACTAAAAACACAACTAAACGCAAAGCGCGCGCTCGCGCCACAACACCACTACACACACACACACACACAACACACACACACACACACACACATCACACACAAACACACCACACCACACACACATACACACAAACACACCACACACACACACAACAATCACCACACACACACACACACACATATAATTAACACACATATCACACACTACATATATCATACATACATCCATACAATACAACATTCCACACACACAGATACATAACATATAATAATAAAATAATAATACAACACACACATATAACACAAACAACTATATACACTGTACGAATACAAAAATATATATATAATCAATCATACACACACAAAAACACACTCAGACACTTACATACACACACACACGACATCACACAACACAGACACACACCACTCACACACAACATACACATACATTTCACAACAGTACACACACATACTACACACAACTCACACACACTATACTATGCAATGCGCTACACAAACCACATGTTGTCTGTCTGTTAGAAATCTCTCTCTGGGCTCTTTTGTTCTCTCTTTTGGTCTGTCTGTTGTTCTGTTCTGTTTGTTCGTCGCTCGGTGTTGATGTGACTTTTGTCGTCTCTCTGTCTCTCGTTTCGTCTCTGATAGATTTTTGTCTCTGTGTGCTTTTTTCTCAGTCTGTTGTGTTTATTTTTTAGATGAAATTGTCTTCTCTACTTTCGGTGTCGTTGTCTTCTTTCCGTGTGTGTTTTTTGTGGTGTTGTAGTGCGGGTGTGGGTGTGTGTGTGTGCGTGTTGTGTATAGTATGCGTATTGTATACGTGGTAGTATGGGTGTGTGAGTGTGATTATTATGTGTGTGTATGTATACGTGTACGTATAGGTGTGTGTGAGTGTGTATATATATGTGTGTGTATTTATATGTGTACGTTAGGTGTGTGTGAGTGTGTATATATTGTGTGTGTATGTATACGTGTACGTATAGGTGTGTGAGTGTGTATATATATGTGTAATATATATATACGTGTACGTATAGGTGTGTGTGAGTGTGTATATATATTGTGTGTGTATTATACGTGTACGTATAGGTTGTGAGTGTGATATATATGTGTTGTATGTATACGTGTACGTATAGGTGTGTGATGTGTATACTTGTGTTATGTTACGTTACGTAGGTGTGTGAGTGTGTATATATATGTGTGTGTATATATACGTGTACGTATAGGTGTGTGTGAGTGTGTATATATATGTGTGTATGTATACGTGTACGTATAGGTGTGTGT
>JAPXFY010000033.1:2541433-2548933 GCA_030674185.1 Monoplex corrugatus
GAACAGCACGGGAGAGAGTAGGCAGCCTTGACGGACTCCAACTGTGGTCTTGAAGTAGTCCCCTATCTGGTTGTTGAGGAGAACTGCGCTGCTGGCAGTGTTATACAGCGCCTGGATGGTTTGGACGAGACCTTCCTCTATGCCACACTTTCTTAGCACCTGCCACAAACCCTTATGCCACACCCTGTCGAATGCTTTTTTAAAGTCTATGAAGTTGTGGAACAGGTCTCTCTGATGCTGCAGATGTTTCTCCATCATTATCCGGCAGGTGAAGATCTGTTCTACTGTGCTTCTGCCCGCCCTAAATCCAGCTTGTTCTTCCGCAAGGTGTTCTTCCGCTTCTTTCTTCAGTCGATTCAATATGACTCTGAGCATGATCTTGCTGGTGTGGCTAATGAGACTTATTGTTCTGTAGTTCTGGCATTGGCGCATATTTCCCTTTTTGGGCAGGGGGATGATGAGTGATTGAGTCCATTCTGTGGGCCACTGTTTTGTCTCCCAGATCTTCTGACAAATCGATGTTACACGAGTGACCAAATCATTCCCTCCATGTTTGAGCAGCTCTGCTGGGATATTGTCTGCTCCAGGTGATTTCCCTGCTGGTAGGCTGCGGATGGCTTCTTCCACTTCTTCTCTCATCACTGGTAGCGGTGAGGATTCCCTCAATGGTGTTGAGTCCCCCTGAAACAAACTGTCATCTGGCTGTATTGGGTAGTTGTATAGTTCTTGGCAGTACTGCGTCCATCTGTTCAGAACAGCGGAGCTTTCTGTCAGCAGCTCGCCTGAGGTATCCTCGATGACTGACGATCTGTTTTGCTGCGTCTTGGTAAGGTTTTTCAGTGTGGTGAAGGCATGTTTGCTGTTTCCTTTTTTCATGCCTTTCTCGATGTTCTCACACTGGTTGTTGATCCATTGTTCTTTGGCTTCAATCATTTTCTTCTTTACAAGGTTATTGGTTTTACGATACTGTGCGGCTTCTTCAGGGCTGGAGTTTTTCGTCTTCTTCAGTGATCTTCTGTTGTCGCAGAGGTCAAGGATGTCATTTGAGATCCATGCTTGGTGTTTCTTCCTCTGTCGCCCCAGTACCTCCTCTGCTGTTTCGCGGACTGCCTCACCAAAGTTGTTTGTGAGGTCGTTGATGTCGCTGTCCAGGAAGTTGAGTGCCGCGAACCGCCCCCCGAGCTGTGCCTGGAATGCCTCTTCTATCTCTGGATCTTTTAGCTTTTCCAGGTCAAACTTGATGCGTGGCTGCGCAGCTTGGTACTTCTTTTTCAATTTGATCTTCATTGTGAGCAGCACGAGGTCATGGTCGCTGCCTATATCAGCTCCAGGGTATGTCCTCGTCTTTGCTTTATTAATGCTTGATTTGAAGCGCCGCGGTGTGAGGACAAAGTCGATCTGGTTGTGAGTCTTTCCGTTCGGCGCATGCCAGGTTGTTCTTCTTGACAGTTTGTGGGGGTAGAGGGTGTTGGCAATGGTGAGCCGTTGGGTGCAGGCAAACTCCAGAAGGCGAAGTCCCCTGTCATTAGTTTCCCCTGTGCCAAATTGACCCACTGTTCCAGCCCAGTTTTTGTAGGCATCTGGGCCGACTTTGGCGTTGAAGTCCCCCTGCACTATGATGATGTCTTTCCTGGGGGCTTTTCCGATGGTGTCTTCTATTTTCTCATAGAATTCTTCAACCACCTGGTCTTCGTGGCTGGTAGTTGGAGCATACACTTGTATGATGGTGATGTTCTTTGGTTTGGCTGACACCCGAATGCTGATGATTCTGCTGTTGACAGGCGTGCAGCTCATGATGCATCCAATGACTTCTTTGCGTACGATGAAAGCTACGCCATTTTCATGTAGTGACTCTTCGCCACTGTACCACATCTTGTGTCCTTCCTCTGTGATTGCTTCTCCGAAGCCTGTCCATCTTACTTCCGATATACCCACAATGTCCCATTGGTAGCGTCTCAGCTCGTGTTCTAGTTCTTTTACTTTGCCGCACTGATGGAGTGTACGGACATTCCAGGTTCCAATGGTAGCTTTTTCCGTTGGCAGTTTGAATGATGTCTTTGCCCCAGTAGCTGACTTTTCACTTCCACCTTGGTGCTTGTCAGTGGTAAGCGCGGTCGTTTGTAACCCGGGCCCCGACCGATCCGGTATGTTGTTGGCTATAGTGTCTCTCATATCTTTTCTGTGGGCTTAGGTTAATCCTTGGTGGCGCCAATCCCCTCTCCAAGTCTCCTGCTGTGACAGGTAGTACCGGGCTACAGCTTGCCAGTAGCAGACCTATTTGTCTGACCTGACCCTAGGGTAGTGTTTCTTAAAAGAAATTTGAGTGTGTGTGTGTGTATGTGTGTGTATGTGTGTGTGAGTGTATGTGTGTGAGTGTGTGTGTGTATATGTGTGTGTATGTGTGTGTGTGAGTGTGTGTGTGTGTGTGTGTGTGTGTGTGTGTGAGTGTGTGTGTGTGTGTTGAGTGTATGTGTGTGTGCGTGCATGCGTATGTATGTTGTTGTGTGTGTGTGTGTGTGCGTGTATGCGTATGTGTGTATGTGTGTGCGTGTGTGTATGTGTATGTGTTATGTGCATGTTTGTGTGTATGATTGTATGTGTGTGAGTGTGTGTGCGTATGTGCATGCGTGCGTGTGTGTGCGTGTGTGTGAGTGTGTGTGTGCGTGTGTGCGTGCGTGTGTGTGTGCGCGTGTGTGTGTGAGTGTGTGTGTGCGTGTGTGTGGCGCGTGTGTGTGTGAGTGTGTGTGTGTGTGTGCGTGTGTGTGTGAGTGTATGTGTGTGAGTGTGTATGTGTGTGTGAGTGTGTATGTATGTGTGTGTGTGTGTGTGTTGTGTGTGTGTTTGTGTGTGTGTTTGTGTGTGTGTATGTGTGTGTGTGTGCGTGCGTGCGCGCGCGCATGCATGTGTTTTGGGTTCTATGTGCGTTCAAAGCCTTGCGTGCGCTCATGCAACCATTGCTACGTAAAATACTTGTTTAGCTGTGTTGGAACAGATAATGGAGTTGATCATCCAACTAAGCAGAATGTCTGTTATGAAATTTCCGTTATGGTTAGACTTAGTCATTTCATGATTTAAATGTCTGTCGGTCGATTTGGTTATTTTCAGTTATGTTTTGCTTATTTTGAAATCAGCCTCCTGTGTTGTTTTTTGAGTTGAATGTTTCTATAAAAAGATATTATTAGATAGTCATTTTGTCAAAGTATCTATTGTCGCTATGTCTGTCACTGTCTCTCTCTCCAATTCTCCATATTGCCTCATACTGTCCTTCTCTCTTTCTCTGTCTCTGTCTCTCCAATTCTCCATATTGTCTCATACCGTCCTTCTGTCTGTCTCTGTCTCTCTCTCTCCAATTCTCCATATTGCCTCATACTGTCCTTCTCTCTTTCTCTGTCTCTCTCTCTCCAATTCTCCATATTGTCTCATACCGTCCTTCTGTCTGTCTCTGTCTCTCTCTCCAATTTGCATATTGCCTCACACTGTCCTTCTGCTTGTCTCTGTCTCTCTCCAATTCTCCATATTGCCTCATACTGTCCTTCTCTCTTTCTCTGTCTCTCTCCAATTCTCCATATTGTCTCATACTGTCCTTCTGTCTGTCTCTGTCTCTCTCTCTCCAATTCTCCATATTGTCTCATACTGTCCTTCTGTCTGTCTCTGTCTCTCTCTCTCCAATTCTCCATATTGCCTCATACTGTCCTTCTGTCTGTCTCTGTCTCTCTCTCTCCAATTCTCCATATTGCCTCATACTGTCCTTCTGTCTGTCTCTGTCTTCTCCTCCAATTCTCCATATTGCCTCATACTGTCCTTCTGTTTGTCTCTGTCTCTCTCCAATTCTCCATATTGCCTCATACTGTCCTTCTGTCTGTCTCTGTCTCTGTCTCTCCAATTCTCCATATTGCCTCATACTGTCCTTCTGTCTGTCTCTGTCTCTGTCTCTCCAATTCTCCATATTGCCTCATACTGTCCTTCTGTCTGTCTCTCTCTCTCCAATTCTCCATATTGCCTCATACTGTCCTTCTGTCTGTCCCTGTCTCTCTCCAATTCTCCATATTGCCTCATACTGTCCTTCTGTCTGGTCTCTGTCTCTGTCTCTCCAATTCTCCATATTGCCTCATACTGTCCTTCTGTCTGTCTCTCTCTCTCTCCAATTCTCCATATTGCCTCATACTGTCCTTCTGTCTGGTCTCTGTCTCTGTCTCTCCAATTCTCCATATTGCCTCATACTGTCCTTCTGTCTGTCTCTCTCTGTCTCTCCAATTCTTCATATTGCCTCAAACTGTCCTTCTGTCTCTCTCTGTCTCTGTCTCTCCAATTCTCCATATTGCCTCATAATGTCCTTCTGTCTCTCTCTGTCTCTGTCTCTCCAATTCTCCATATTGCATCATACTGTCCTTCTGTCTGTCTCTCTCTGTCTCTCCAATTCTCCATATTGCCTCATACTGTCCTTCTGTCTGTCTCTGTCTCTCTCTCTCTCTCCAATTCTCCATATTGCCTCATACTGTCCTTCTGCCTGTCTCTGTCTCTCTTCCAGTTCTCCATATTGCCTCATACTGTCCCTCTGTCTGTCTCTGTCTCTCTCTCTCTAATTCTCCATATTGCCTCATACTGTCCTTCTGTCTGTCTCTGTCTCTCTCTCTCCAATTCTCCATATTGTGTCATACTGTCCCTCTGTCTGTCTCTGTCTCTCTCTCTCTCTCTCCAATTCTCTAGCTTGCCTCATACTGTTCTTCTGTTTGTCTCTGTCTCTCTCTCCAATTCTCTAGCTTGCCTCATACTGTCCTTCTGTCTGTCTCTGTCTCTCTCTCTCCAATTCTCTAGCTTGCCTCATACTGTCCTTCTGTCTGTCTCTGTCTCTCTCTCCAATTCTCTAGCTTGCCTCATACTGTCCTTCTGTCTATCTCTGTCTCTCTCTCTCTAATTCTCCATATTGCCTCATACTGTCCTTCTGTCTATCTCTGTCTCTCTCTCTCTAATTCTCCATATTGCCTCATACTGTCCTTCTGTCTGTCTCTGTCTCTCTCTCTCTAATTCTCCATATTGCCTCATACTGTCTCTCTGTCTGTCTCTGTCTCTCTCTCTCTCCAATTCTCCATATTGCCTCATACTGTCCTTCTGTCTATCTCTGTCTCTCTCTCTCTAATTCTCCATATTGCCTCATACTGTCCTTCTGTCTGTCTCTGTCTCTCTCTCTCTAATTCTCCATATTGCCTCATACTGTCCTCTCTGTCTGTCTCTGTCTCTCTCTCTCCAATTCTCCATATTGCCTCATACTGTCCTTCTGTCTGTCTCTGTCTCTCTCTCTCCAATTCTCCATATTGCCTCATACTGTCCTTCTGTCTGTCTCTGTCTCTCTCTCCAATTCTCCATATTGCCTCATACTGTCCTTCTGTCTGTCTCTGTCTCTCTCTCTCCAATTCTCCATATTGCCTCATACTGTCTCTCTGTCTGTCTCTGTCTCTCTCTCTCTCCAATTCTCCATATTGCCTCATACTGTCCTTCTGTCTGTCTCTGTCTCTCTCTCTCCAATTCTCCATATTGCCTCATACTGTCCTTCTGTCTGTCTGTCTCTGTCTCTCTCCAATTCTCCATATTGCCTCATACTGTCCTTCTGTCTGTCTGTCTCTGTCTCTCTCCAATTCTCCATATTGCCTCATACTGTCCTTCTGTCTGTCTGTCTCTGTCTCTCTCTCCAATTCTCCATATTGCCTCATACTGTTCTTCTGTCTGTCTGTCTCTGTCTCTCTCCAATTCTCCATATTGCCTCATACTGTCCTTCTGTCTGTCTGTCCCTGTCTCTCTCCTCCAATTCTCCATATTGCCTCATACTGTCCTTCTGTCTGTCTCTGTCTCTCTCCAGTTCTCCATATTGCCTCATACTGTCCTTCTGTCTGTCTCTGTCTCTCTCTCCAATTCTCCATATTGCCTCATACTGTCCTTCTGTTTGTCTCTGTCTCTCTCTCCAATTCTCCATATTGCCTTATACTGTCTTTCTGTCTGTCTCTGTCTCTCTCCAATTCTCCATATTGCCTCATACTGTCCTCTGTCTGTCTCTGTCTCTCTCTCTCTCTCCAATTCTCCATATTGCCTCATACTGTCCTTCTGTCTGTCTCTGTCTCTCTCCAATTCTCCATATTGCCTCATACTATCCTTGTCTCTGTCTCTGTCTCTTTCTCTCCAATTCTCCATATTGCCTCATATTGTTCTTCTGTCTGTCTCTGTCTCTGTCTCTCTCCAATTCTCCATATTGCCTCATACTGTCCTTCTGTCTGTCTCTGTCTCTCTCTCCTCCAATTCTCCATATTGCCTCATGCTGTCTCTCTGTCTGTCTCTGTCTCTCTCTCCAATTCTCCATATTGCCTCATACTGTCTCTCTGTCTGTCTCTGTCTCTCTCTCTCCAATTCTTCATATTGCCTTATACTGTCTCTCTGTCTGTCTCTGTCTCTCTCTCTCCAATTCTCCATATTGCCTCACACTGTCCTTCTGTCTGTCTCTGTCTTCTCTCTCCAATTCTTCATATGCCTTATACTGTCTCTCTGTCTGTCTCTGTCTCTCTCTCTCCAATTCTCCATATGCCTCACACTGTCCTTCTGTCTGTCTCTGTCTCTCTCTCTCCATTCTTCATATTGCCTTGACTGTCTCTCTGTCTGTCATCTGTCTCTCTCTCTCAATCTCCATATTGCCTCATACTGTCCTACTGTCTGCTCTGTCTCTCTCCAGTCTCACAGCTCCCATTTACTCGTTTGAATGAGGGTGAAGGACAGCTTTCCATTTATTTTGCCGAACTTTTTATCTCGTTCTTCGATCTAACTTTCGAATGTGAAGAACTCATTTCTC
This sequence comes from Monoplex corrugatus, assembly GCA_030674185.1. Taxonomy (NCBI): domain Eukaryota; kingdom Metazoa; phylum Mollusca; class Gastropoda; order Littorinimorpha; family Ranellidae; genus Monoplex; species Monoplex corrugatus. The sequence goes on from JAPXFY010000033.1 coordinate 2,548,266, forward strand.
TCTCTCTCTCTCTCTCTCACTCTCACAACACACACACACACACACACACACACACACACACACACACACACACACACACACACACACACACACACACACAATTCTCTCTGCGTGTATTTCCGTGTCTGTCTGTTTCTCTTGTCTCTCTGTCACTGTGTGTCTCTCTCTCACACACAAAATTGATGACTATTTTGTATCTGCGTCTCTCTCTCTTCTCTCCTCCTCTCTCTCTCTCCTCACACACGTGCGCGCGCGCGCACACCCACCAGCACGCGCGTACACGCATACATACACACACACACCCTGACAAGGACACACACATACACACACCCACACACACACCAACGAGCAAAAACACATACTCACACACACACGCAAACACACACACACACACACTCAGAGAGAGAGAGAGTGAGAGAGAGCGAGAGAGAGAGACACACACACACACACATACATACACACACACACACACACACACACACTCACACACCACACACACACACACACACACACACACACACACCACACACCACACACACACCACACACACACACACACAAACGAACGAAAGAAAACAACATCATCAACAACAACAACAACAACAATAACAACAACAACAACAACAACAACAACATTACCTTAGCGGGTAATCAAACGGTTGGCCGTCG
>JAPXFY010000033.1:2553933-2556433 GCA_030674185.1 Monoplex corrugatus
AATTAACATCAGGAAGAGAGTTCTTGAATGTTATATAGAACCAATACCTGTTTACGGATGCGAGGCGTGGACAGTCAACAAGCAAAGCCAGAACAAGATTGAGGCAGCCGAGATGTGGTTTGTAAGAAGATTGTTGAGAGTTCCATGGACAGCAAAGAAAACAAACGAGACAGTCTTGATGGAGGCAGACACAAGTAGATCATTCATAAGGAAGATTAGGAAAAGACAGGCAACATTTATAGGCCATTTTATGAGGAAGGGGGATGTGGAGCACCTGGTCACAACGGGAAAGCTGGAGGGAAAGAGAGAACCAGGTAGACCCAGGGAGAAAATGCTGGACGGACTTGCAGAGTGGCTGAAGACGAGGAGGGTGGAGGAGATGCTTGAGGCAACAGGAGATAGAGACAGATGGAAGTCAAATAATCGCCAACGTCATGCGGCAGGGCACATTGATGATGATGATGATGATGATGAATGATGATGATGATGATTGAAATGACAGGAGACATGGCCGACTACAACTCCTCTGACCACCAAACTCCATGGCAGTCGGCAAAAAGTGACACAAATGGCCTCATTCATGACCAGACAAGGCCCGACAAAGGTGACAGCGAACGAAAGAGGAGAAAGAAGAATGTTGAGCTTTTCTTATATAAAGCACGTCAGAATTGGTGATGGTTTCTTTATCCTAATGTTTGCTCATATTAATTGGATTCCAGGCAAAGTTGTTAAAAATGGAGAAGACGTTGGGAGGTGATAGATTCATGGAGGTAAACTAATTCTACAATCAAATGAATTCCAAAAGCAACAATTTTTAAAATCAAAACAAAAAGAAAAAAGGAGAAAAATGAAATACGAACATATGCATGGGCACCGCGTGTACATACACATGCCATCATTATGAGCCATTTTATGCCAGGCTAGCATGAAAGTTATACTCACACGTACACAAACACACATACACATACACACACGCACACGCAGACACACACACACACACTCACACACACACATATACACACACAGACACATACACACACACGCACACACACACGCACACACATGCATCCAGACACACACACACTTGCGCGCGCGCGTGCACACACACACACACAAACACACAACACATGTATAGACAAACACACACACATACACATACACACACACAACACACACACACACACACACACACACACACACACACACACACACACAAACACAAACGCACAACACATACATAGACAAACAAACACACACACACATACACACAAACACACACACACATACACACAAACAAACAACACACACATACACACACACACACACACACACACACACACACACCACACACACACACACACACAAACACACACACACACACACACATACACAAACACAAAAACGCACAACACACATACATAGACAAACAAACACACACACACATACACACAAACACACACACACATACACATACACACACAACCAACACACACACACACACACATACACACACACACACACACACACACACACAAACACAAAAACGCACAACACACATACATAGACAAACAAACACACACACACACACACACAAACACACACACACAGACACACACACACACATCACACACACATCACACACACACCACAAACACACAAACACAAACACACACACACATACCCCACACACACACACACAAACAAACACACACACACACATCATTATCGCCATCAACGATTTACTCTCAGGTTAATTAAAATATTTCCTTGTTCTCTTCGTTCAGATTGTGACACTGGTGAGAATTTCTCTCTTTCGATCCGTAAATCAAAGTCACAGCTTTCAAGTTTATTTTATCGATGAGAGACTTTGCTAGCAGAAGATTTACAGTATTAAAAGTCTCCAAATCTCCCTGTGTTACCATAGTGTCTTCAATTTGTTTAATATGTCACTCAAAGCCGTATATCTTCCTCGTGTTGATTTTTGTCACTGTTATATTTTTGTTTCTCTCAAAGCCCGAGTCAATAGTAGATTATGTACATAACGATTTGCGTGTGTGTGTGTGTGTTGTGTGTGTGTGTGTGTGTGTGTGTGTGTGTGTGTGTGTGTGTGTGTGTGTGTGTGTGTGTGTGTGTGTGGTGTGTTGTGTGTGTGTGTGTGTGTGTGTGTGCTTGAGTGAGCATGCTCTCTATAATTTTTCATTGCTTTTATTTCTTTCTCCATTTTGCCGTGTGCGTGTGTGTGTGTGTGTGTGTGGCGCGCGCGCGTTGTAGTGTGTGTGCGCGTGCGTGTGTGTGCGTGCGTGCGTTGCGTGTGCGTGCGTGGTGGTGTGTGTCTGTTTTCAGCGCTTGTAGTTTGATTTTATCAAGGATTTTGCGCTATATATAAATTTTGTATATAATATTTATTATTATTATTATTATTATTATTATTATTATTATTATTATTTATTATTATTATTATTATTATTATTATATTATTTTGTGTCTTTTGTCACAGTGA
>JAPXFY010000033.1:2578933-2586433 GCA_030674185.1 Monoplex corrugatus
ACAATTTGGAATTACTCAATCGACGTTTATATTTTTAATAGAGTTCGAATAAATCTTTTTTTTACCTCGAGGTTCATGTATATCGTGTTGGTTTCCATTCTTTCCAAGTCCAACCATGCTTCATCTTTTTCTTCAATACGTGAACACAGCACTTACGTTAGCATCACAATAAATGGCGTATGATAATGGAGTGTTTGTGGCCTTCTCTGATTATTTTTTTTTTGGTCTTGTTTTCTGTGTTTTCTTTGAGACTTTTAAAATTTATACCAGCAAGTTATTGTTATTGTTGTTATTTTTGTTGAAAGCCCAGCTGAATGCGTAGAGCCATATTAGGGCTATCATCATTCATCATCATCATCATCATCATCATCATCATCATCATCATCATCATCTCATCATCATCATCATTCATCATCATCATCATCATCATCATCATCATCATCATCATCATCATCATCATCATCATCATCATCATCAGGTGGCCTGCCGCATGTCGATGGCGATCATAAACTTCCTTCTGTCTCTATCTCTCGTTGCCCACAGCATCTCTCCCACCCCCTCGTCCCCAGCCACTCTGCAAGTCCGTCCAGCATTTTCTCCCTGGGTCTACTGGTGCTCTCTTTCCCTCCAGCTTTCCCGTTGTGACCAGGTACTCCAAATCCCCCTTCCTCATAAAATGGCCTATAAATATTCCCTGCTATTATAAGGGCTATAACCTGTCTAAAAAACACACAATACTTCAACTGCGAAAAAAAGAAAAAGAACAGAAATTAAGTAGCCTACACATATCAATACATTAGCCATATCAGTTAGTACACATATCATACATTCACGCACATAATCCAGTTAAGTACACATATCAATACATTCACGCACATAATCCAGTTAAGAACACGTCGGGTTCATATGGGAAATATTGACATATGCTAAATTTTAATGTTCATTTTAAAACTTCCAATGTATAAAATGTCATTATGTATATTCTGTATACTATGTTGAGTTCATGTGTCAACATTGTCTTTTAATATGTGTAAAATTTTGTTGTTGTTGTCATTCTTGGTTACCACATTGTATGTTAGATGTCCGTTTGTTGTGAAACAAAAGACGAATGGATAACATTTTAAAAAAATTAAGTACACATATCAATGCATTCGTGGGCATAAGCTAAGGAGATGCCCCTGGTGTTGATAACTCCGTCCAATTCATTGCACAGGGATTTAGATAACATACCTGAAGGGCAAAGCAAAAATGGTCCAACTCAACAACATCTGGAAAGACAGAGGCATACCAAATGGCCTGAAAATTATACTTTTGAAAAGTTTGATCTGGCCTGTCATGATTTATGGCTGCGAAGCCTGGACTCTTGAGAAAAATTGATTGCAGAAGAATTGAGGCAGCAGAGGTGGGGTTTTATCGGAGACTACTACGTGTCAAATGGACAGCTAGAAGAACGAATGAAAGTGTCCTGGAAGAACTTGATACCACCAGAAAACTACTAGCAGACATCAACAAGAGAAGACTAAAATACATTGGCCATGTGTCACGCAACAAGAACACGGACCTCATGGCAACCATCTTTAAATGAAAAATCAAGGGCAAAAAGGAAGAAAGGCAAACCTCCACTCTCATACATCGAGAACATAACCAACATCAGTGGCCTAAATAATCAAGAAATTGTCCACTAAAGTCAAGACAGAGCGGCCTGGAGGGAGATGGTGGTGTCCAGGTGTGCAGCGGCCAACACCGAACCCGGTGACGCCGACAGGTGAGATAGGTGAGACCTGGATACAAATTTAAACATAACTAAGCACACTAAAACATACATAATAACGGGCCTAAATTACCTAAAATTGCTTCGGCATATCTCATTCCCCTAGAGCCAAAAAATGCGCTTAATACATGTACCCAATCATCAATCCTAAGAGAAAGTACGCAAGACTTTATCGAACACATACAGGTGAATGGACCAGTAAGGCTGAAAATGATCAGAAGAAATGACAGAAAGCAAAGGAACAAGGCAGAAACAAAGAGAGTGACAGAAAAGAGGAAATTTCTATCACAGAATTTCCAGAAGGTGGGAATACTATTTCTACTGAAAGAGCCCTCAGCATCCCCACGGGGAAACATACCACCAAGTAATGCAAATAAAAGCAAAACAGAAAATCAACACATGGTAAGAAAACATTCCAAATTAAGCAAAATATCCATATCAACCTTAAATCTTTGACTCCCGCACCCTGCCCACCAGCATCCTGCATTGTCAACCATGCAAGCAAAGCAAAAACTTAACCCTTTGACTCCCGCACCCTGCCCACCAGCATCCTGCATTGTCAACCATGCAAGCAAAGCAAAAACTTAACCCTTTGACTCCCGCACCCTGCCCACCAGCATCCTGCATTGTCAACCATGCTAACAAAGCAAAAACTTAACCCTTTCTTAACTCTTTGATTCCCTCAGCCTATCCAGCAGCTTCCTGAGGGAATCAAATAGTTGAGTTTTTGTAGTTGGGGGGGGGGGGGGGGAATAGGATGCGGGAGACAAGGGGTTAAAAAGCAAGCACATATACACGTGCATGGACCATAATTGATGATTCTTAAAATACACAACCTGAAAAAAAATATTCAACTTGTCAGCAGACTAGGGCAGATTATTAAGAATTCACACCTGCTATCATATTTTCATTATGGACGATGCCAACATTTGTATTGTTTTGTTTGTTTGTTTGTTTGCTTGATTTTTCTTAGTCTTCTTCTTCCATGACATTTATAAAGTGCCTAAGGTTAAATTCTGAAGGAAATTAACTTGGAGGGGAAAAAAGTACATCAATAATTTGTAATTTTTTGTCGTAGTCCTCTCTGTCTGTCTGTCTGTCTGTCTGTCTGTCTGTCTGTCTGTCTGTCTGTCTCTCTCTCTCTCTCTCTCTCTCTCTCTTTGTAATGTTATCTTAATTTTAGTATTCAACATGTATTTTCCTTAAGCTGTACTTGTTACTGTAAACAAATGTCATGTCTATAGAATAGCAACGGCAAGTTTGAAAAATGGCTTCTAGCCAATAGCTTTTACCGTTGAAAAATAAAGCATCATTGTCATTGTCATTGTCATTGTCATTGTCTCTCTATCTCTCTCTGTGTGTGTCTTTCTGCCTCTGTCTCTGTCTGTCTGCTTCTGTCTCTGTCTGTCTGTCTGTCTGTCTCTCTCTCTCTCTCTCTGTTGAGTTCTTTCATTTGACGTCTTTTAACTAAAAGTGAAAGTAGACGAGGAGGACGAGAGAGAGAGATAGAGAGATAGAGAGAGAGAGAGAGTCAGAGACAGAGACAGAGAAACAGAGACATAGAGACACAGAGAGACATAAAGACAGACAGATAGAGAGAGACACAGAGAGAGAGAGAGAGAGACAGACAGACAGAGACAGAGACAGAGACTCTGTGTGTGTGTGAGTGTGTGTGTGTGTGTGTGTGTGTGTGTGTGTGTGTGTGTGTGTGTGTGTGTGTGTGTGTGTGTGTGTGTGTGTGTGTGTGTGTGTGTGTGTGTGTGTGTGTGGTGGTCTTTGATTTAATGTCTATTCACTAAAGTGATTTTAGAAGGAAAAAAAAAAACCCTAAGGAGAAAAGAGGAAACTTGGAAATGGTTAATCTTCAGGAAGAAGAAATGAACAACAACAACAACAACAACAACAACAACAACAACAACAAAAAATAAGGAGAAAAGAGGAAACTTGGAAATGGTTAATCTTCAGGAAGAAGAAATGAACAAAAAACAAAACAAAACAAAAAACAAACAAACAAACAAAAAAACCAACTGTGCCGAAGACGAGAAAGAAAATTCGCAAATGACATTATCATAATTAACGATTGAAACAGTAAAATTAGCTAACCATAACATTGAACATGAGAAATAACGGCGCATTAAAGATAATTCGCTATAGAACTTTTTGACAGGCTAACAAAAAATTCATGTTAAGGATGGTGAGGCAAATATGTCAGAAACTGTCTTCGTTGATAGCGTAGGTATATGTCGTTTTACCCGAACGCATGAAAGAATATGACTATGTGTTATCTTCTTTCCACACAGACACACTACATTCCTGGTGTATTTTGTTTTGAATGCATCAAGTTTCCACCTATACATAAGGGATTGTATACTTCTGCTGGCAGGAAACTGCTTAGGTGTTTTGCTAATTTCAAAGTTCATGTAACATTTATCATACTTTTTCTGTTTATCTTGAAACTGCTTCCATACGTAGGTGTCCACTAAGGTATAACACTCATGCAAGGAGAGGGAAAGTTGTATATGATTTGAATCTGGTGAGCTCTTTGCCCCCCGTTTGGCAGCCCTATCAACCATATCATTGTAATGAAAAGAACTATGAGATGGTATCCAGCAGAAAGTAATATCAGTGCCTCTTAAGGATAAACTATCAATCAAGTGAGTAAATCACCAATATCATTTCAGATCTTGTTTGTAATTTTGTGTGTGTGTGTGTGTGTGTGTGTGTGTGTGTGTGTGTGTCTGTGTGTGTGTGTCTGTGTGTGTGCACACGCCTGCGTGAGAGGAGAGAGAGAAGGAGAGGAGAGAGAGAGAGAGAGAGAGAGATTAACCGAAGTTTTTTTTTTTTTACTGAAAAGATCAATGTTTTATTGTTACATAATTCAAAGTTCTTAAGATCAGTTCGTTGATTAGATTTCTCTCCTTTTTATTTTTTTATGTGTTTGTGTATTTATTTATTTATTATCAGATTTTTTTCTTCTAAATTAGATACCATTCTCTTTGTTTCTGATGAATTGCAACACTTTTATTACGCTGTCACCTCTACACAAATTGAATAGCTCGGGAATGTGATGTTTTTCCTCAAAGAAATATGAATAAACAAGTAGTGAATAAATAAAATAAAATAAAATAAGATAAAATAAGATAAAATAAAATAAAATAAAACAAAATAAATAAAATAAAATAAATAAAACAAATAAAATAAATAAAATAAGATAAAATGAGATAAAATGAGATAAAATAAAATGAAATAAAATAAAATCTAATAAAATGAAATAAACAAAATAAAATAAATAAAATAGATAAAATAAAATAAAACAAAATAAATAAAATGAAATAAAATAAAATGAAATAAAAAACAAATGAATAAATAAAATAAATAAAATAAAATAATAAAATAAATAAAATAAACAAATTAAAATAAAATAAAACAAAATAAAATAAAGCATACAAACAGACAAACAGAGACAAACAAACAAAGTGATTAAATAAAAAAAAATGTCTAAGGTGAGAAAACACTGTCTTAAAAAATAACGAAATGTTTCAGTTCAGGGTGTTTCCTTTGTCCTTGAAATATTCCACTTCCTTTGTTTGGTTTCCTGATTGATTCTTTGCATTGTATATCTATTTAGTGAGCCATTTATTCAGCCATCATATTCATTTTGTTCCTTTGTTCTCTCTCTGTCTGTCTGTCTGTCTGTCTGTCTGTCTGTCTGTCTCTCTCCTCTCTTTCTCTCCTCTCTCTCTCTCTTGCACTCACTCTCTTTTTCTGTTTCTTTTCTATTCATGGATTTATTTATCTAGTTTTACTGTCGCCATTTTTTTCAGAAGTGTATATGCACAATCTTTTTTCCACACTGCGCAGGCAGAATGTTGCTGCACAGTGTGCGTACTCTGATTTCAGTGGGTGTGCATGCTGAATGTCCTCGTGTTTTCAATAGCCGCCAGACACTGACATTACATGCAGGACCTTTGCCGTACAGGCTTGATCTTTCTTTGTTCGTTTTATTCTTTTTTTTTTCGGGGGGGGGGGGGGGGGAGGAGTTAGGCATCAAGAAGTCTGCACACACGCTGACCTGGGAGATAAGACACATCTCCATCTTCTTCTTATCAGGAGAAGGTATCAGGTACCGGCATGGACCTGTGAGATTACCCAACACAGCCCAGGCAGAAGTACCCAGACAGGAGGTACCCAGCAGAGGTACCAGAAGGAATACCCAGACAGGAGGTACCCACACGAGGTACCCACGGAAATACCCAGACAGGAGGTACCCAGACACGAGGTACCCAGACAGGAATACCCAGGACAGGAGGTACCCAGACACGAGGTACCCAGACAGGAAATACCCAGACAGGAGGCACCCAGACACGAGGTACCCACACAGGAGGTACCCTGGCAGGAGGTACCCAGACACGAGGTACCCAGACAGGAAAATACCCAGACAGGAGGCACCCAGACACGAGGTACCCAACAGGAGGTACCCTGCAGAGGTACCCAGACACGAGGTACCCAGACACGAGGTACCCACAGACAAAGAGGTACCCAGTCAGGAGGTACCCAGACAGGGGTTACCCAGACAGGAGGTACCCACAGGTACCACGAGGTACCCAGACAGGAGGTACCCAGACACGAGGTACCCAGACACGAGGTACCCAGACACGAGGTACCCAGTCAGGAGGTATCCAGTCAGGAGGTACCCAGTCAGGAGGTACCCAGACACTAGGTACCCAGTCAGGAGGTACCCAGTCAGGAGGTACCCAGACACGAGGTACCACAAGACCAACGAGGTACCCAGACACGAGGTACCCAGACATGAGGTACCCAGTCAGGAGGTACCCAGTCAGGAGGTACCCAGGACAACTAGGTACCCAGTCAGGAGGTACCCAGTCAGGAGGTACCCAGACAGGAGGTACCCAGACAAGAGGTATCCATACAGGAGGTACCCAGACAGGAGGTACCCAGACATGAGGTACCCAGACAGGATGTACCCAGACAGAGGTACCCGGACAAGAGGTACCCATCACGAGGTACCCAGACACGAGGTACCCAGACACGAGGTACCCAGACACGAGGTACCCAGACAGGAGGTACCCAGTCAGGAGGTATCCAGTCAGGAGGTACCCAGTCAGGAGGTACCCAGACACTAGGTACCCAGTCAGGAGGTACCCGGTCAGGAGGTACCCAGTCAGGAGGTACCCAGACACGAGGTACCCAGACACGAGGTACCCAGACAGGAGGTACCCAGTCAGGAGGTACCCAGTCAGGAGGTACCCAGTCAGGAGGTACCCAGACACTAGGTACCCAGTCAGGAGGTACCCAGTCAGGAGAGTGGTACCCAGACAGGAGGTACCAGACAAGAGGTATCCATACAGGAGGTACCCAGACAGGAGGTACCAGACATGAGGTACCCAGACAGGAGGTACCCAGACAGGAGGTACCCAGACAAGAGGTACACAGACAAGAGGTACCCAGATACGAGGTACCCAGACAGGAGGTAACCAGACAATAGGCACCCAGACAGGAGGTACCAAACAGGAGGTACCCAGACAGGAGGTACACAGAAGGAGGTACACAGACAGGAGGTACACAGACAGGAGGTACACAGACAGGAGGTACACAGACAGGAGGTACCCAGACAATAGGTACACAGACAGGAGGTACACAGACAGGAGGTACACAGACAGGAGGTACACAGACAGGAGGTACCAGACAGGAGGTACCAGACAGGAGTA